>CABFOV010002029.1:11783-72028 GCA_902141375.1 Timema poppense | reverse complement strand
AAACTCTCATCACATCTTCTGGCAGGGGTTTGAATATAGTTAGTCAAAACTCTCATCACATCTTCTGGCAGGGGTTTGAATATAGTTAGTCAAAACTTTCATCATATCTTCTGGAAAGGGTTTGAATATAGTTAGTCATAACTCTCATCAAATCTTCTGGAAGGGGTTTGAGCTGAGGGGGTTGAAACCTCCATCACAGCTTGAGGTAGGGGTTGGTTGCACCCTACGATACAACATTGATTGATAGACCTATGCTAAAATCCTTATGCTTAATTTTTTAGTTCGCTTTATATTCCATGCACAGACCTACCATTTAATGCTTGCAGCTAAATTCACGAATTTACAAATATTCCTGTTTTTTTTTAGTATTTTCTGTAACTTCCTGTTTTTTCCATACAAAAAAAATATCCTGTTTTTTCTAGATTTCCCAGACATGTGGAAATCATGAACACGCTACACACCAATTAGAAACTTGTATTTACAACACTCCCGAAAAACTCAGAAAACACAGGGAATTGCTGTGTCTGAAAAAAATAGAAAAATACAGGCTATTACACATATGAACTTAAAAATTACTCTACTGAAATATTTGTGAATTTGGGCCATAAAGTAGGATTCACACTGAAAGGGCTGTGCGCCAACAGTGTGCTGGCTGTGTCGTGTCACTACTATTCACACTGATAGGGCTGTGCGCCAACAGTGTGCTGGCCGTGTCGTGTCGCTACTATTCACACTGATAGGGCTGTGCGCCAACAGTGTGCTGGCTGTGTCGTGTCGCTACTATTCACACTGATAGGGCTGTGCGACAACCGTGTGCTGGCTGTGTCGTGTCGCTACTATTCACACTGATAGGGCTGTGCACCAACCGTGTGCTGGCTGTGTCGTGTCGCTACTATTCACACTGATAGGGCTGTGCACCAACCGTTTGCTGGCTGTGTCATACCGCTACTATTCACACTGATAGGACTTGGCCCCGTCTGTGTCATGTTGTCACCATACTCTGACTGTTTTGGTCACCGTAGCTACTTTTGACATTGAGTTTTTCTGCTATTACCCTCCAAATAACTTCTTTAATGAGATTATTATTGTATTCTTTATGTTGCAAATTTTATAACTGTACCAATATTATCAAGTTTCCTTCGGCCATAATTACTGCACACATAGCTGTGTTGGAATGTTCTCCCGGAATTGTCAGATTGTAGATAAGACCCTTTTTTAAAGTTCGCATTTACCGGAAGAAACCAGGCTAAGAGAAATGACACATGGCAGGGTGTCTACCATTCGGGAAAATAAGGGAAAACGGGAATTAGCCGGGAATTTGAAGTGATCGGGAAAAAACGGGAATAAGTCGGGAGTTTGGTAAATCACAACAAAAATCCGGGTTAACTATATTTTACTTAAAATATGAAATACAATAATCAGTAAATTATGTCATTTTTTTGTTTGTAGCTGTGTAATATATTTTTAATTCCTAGTAAACAATTTTAATTCAAATTTTAAAACTTATTATTATTATTAAAAAAATATTAATTGAAAAACGAGGGTGGAGGGGGGCGGGCGACGAGTTAGAAGGAAGTGACATACTTTTTAGTCAGGAATTTTAGGAAATGATAAGGGAAAATCAGGGAAAAGGTCGGGGATTTCATCGGTCAAGTTTAGTAGACACCATGCATGGTCGACCTTAGGGCACCCAGACTTCAATTCACGTTTACAAAACTGTGGGCTTATCATGTTGGACCTTCTGGACCGTGATCTTGGGAGAACACTTTTGAAGCAATCATAGACAATACAGTTGGAGCACGGTTGGGGCACAATTGCCGCACAGCCCTCTCCAATGTGAATAAAACAACGATCTTACAAGGTTACCCATATGAAAATGACCTGTTTGAGATTGTCTGCAGCACGACACAGCCGGTGCATAGTCCTGCTGGTGTGAATCCGTCTCGAGACTTCAAACTTTTAATTGTAGGCTCTTGCATAGAAGAAATATCGAACTGAAATGAATATTTTGTTGTTTTAAATACACGTCTCATCTCCCCTCCCTTTTTTTTACTTTATACAGAAGGTCACGTAGCAACTGCCGAATTTTCCCTATCAATGGTATGACATCACATTAGTTCATTTTCTGAAAATATAAAATTTAATTTTTCTATAATACTCTCCAAATAGTCTTAAAATTAATAATGGAAACTTCATCTGGAAACCCTAAAAAATAAAAATTAAAAAAATTTAAATTTGCATGAAATAAATAGTGACAACCCTGAGAAAGCATGTTATTAAATAAACACTTAACATGTGCACAGTTTAAGTTGTTAACGGTAGGGAATAGGGTCCACTGTGCAGTTGTATACAGGAGTCTCTCCGGCTGTTGTGACATCACTGCAGTGGAGGGGGTCTAGTTCCAGGCTCGGAGTATATAGTAGGCTCTGGGTTGGTCGGCAGAGAGGAAGACTGGAAATAGGCTCTCTTCTAGCCATACATAGAAAGACAACCACAAGTTTGCCTTCATTTAATAAGGGACTCTTTGCTCACCCTACCTGGGATTCAAGTTGAATATTGTATCATGCTCTGAGTACTGTCTAAGTAAGTGTTGAAAGGGAAGTGTAGACTATCTGTAGAAGACATTATAGTAGGATTGTGGTTGGAAGAATCTTTTAAAAATACATTGATAACATTGATGGTCGCAGATCACACAACTTAACATATAATATAAGTATTGTTTCACCAACTTTTATAACTTTCAAAAACTTCCTTCCTCTCTAAATCAGACTACTCTGGGGCAAAAGAGGGGCATGTGTTTGCTTGTCCTAGAAAACAGCACTCTTTGGGAAGATTGAATTGGTTCTCAATTATTGTGATTTACATTACTCAAACAGAGCAGTCTAAACAATATAATAACTATTAAAATGTTAAATAAAATTTAATATTTACCTGGCTTGTTTTGTCAAAATATTGTTATTTAGACACTTTAATTACTAAGGAGGTGACCTGGCGGTCTAGGGGTAAGGTGTCAGACGTCTGTGCTGGCGGTCGGGGTTCAATCCTCAGTCCCGGCACAGATTTATCTGATTACCAAACCCTTCCTTCACCTCTGACAAGACATCTTGTAAATGTGGGGAATGCCAGGCCTCCACCGTGGTTCGGATTCCACATTAAACTGTTGGTCCTCCATTTCATCTCACAATCACCCTACCATCACACATTAGCGTAAGTGCATATAACCCAAACTGGTAGTAAGACGCGGTGATAATAATAATAATAATAATAACACATGAAATAATAGAACAAATTTTTATTTTTAAATTTTAAACTCTAGGAAAACTAGGGAATTTTAAAACCTGCAAAGTATATCAACCTTTTATCTAAATTCGGCCCTGTTGATAGTCCCACCTTCTAGGTTATAATCAACACTCAACACATACCTTGAAATAAACTTCCCAGCATACACTTACCTTGAAATAAACTTCCCAGCATACACTTACCTTTAATACAAAATGGCTCCGGCATCTCTTATTTGCAATCATGTTTATCCAAAGAACCTACATTAACAAAACGGGACTGTGTGAGTGGACCGTACTTTGGGCTAGGTAGATGAGGATTTGTTAAGAATAAATTCACCCACAAAAGGTTACCAAAAGGATAGTAAAACAACAATGATGTGCACAGGACTAGGGTTTAAACTTAATACCAAACGCCTCTTCTATGGTAACCAAATGCAATATTTGACTAACATCTTAGACTGCACAGTTATCACTTGTGGATATGTCCAGTTAAGTTACTTAAAATCTTTAAATTTAGTGGTTGCCTCAAAAAAAGACACTCCTTGCCTTTCATGGTATTATTAGCACCCTCCGTCTCACAAAGGCATGAATTGTCACCGACATTGAGATGGAAAAAATACTTTTGGCTTGGTTAAATAGAAGAGATTGAACATTTTAAAAAAACTTGCTTTGGTTCTTTAGCAGTTCTTTCAATTTAAAAAGATGTTAAACCTACTTATATGATTTCATTACATGGTAAAACACTTTAGCTTATTGTAATGCTGCAATTGAAATTTTTTGCTAAAATGTAGCACTATTTTTAAAATATTTTAAGTTTCCATGTACATAAATGTATTTAATAATTTATATAATTGGTTTTGGTTTATTTGCTATTAGCTTTAAGTTAGTTTGAAATTTATGATAAATTATTTTTTCTAGAATGTTGCCAGAGCATGAGATTGACTCATTCTCTCTCTACAACGGAAATAATATCTTGGGTCCTCATTGGAACAGGCAGTTCCACAACATGACCAATGGAGATAACCACGGGGATAACACAGACCTGTCTGCGTTGGAGGGTGTAAAGATTCCAGACTTGTTGCTCTCTCAGGCCTCGCTCTCTAAAGACTATGTGAGTATACTCACCTTTTTGAACAAGTTGCAGTCTTTGAAAATAGGATTCAAAATGTTAAAACTCTGACAGAGTCATACATATTCAAGGGATAGTAAGTTATTTAACTGCTCTGTTTTCAAAATGAGTGAAAATGGGGTGGTTCTGGGTTGTGGTGTAGCTCAGGCGATCATAGAAATTAATGTTCTTAGTACACGCTAATTAGCTTTAACAATACAATTTGAATAATACCATTTTAGATAGCAATCCATCATTAGACAAGGAAAATGTTGAACACATCATGCCTATATTCAATCTGGCCTAAGTTAAACTATTATTATTATTATTAGCACCGCGTCTTACTACCCGTTCGGATTATACGCACTTACGCTAATGTGTAATGGTAGGGTGATTGTGAGATGAAATGGAGGACCTACAGTTTAACGTGGAATCCGAACCACGGTGGAGGCCTGGCATTCCTCACATTCACAAGATGTCTTGTCAGAGGTGAAGGAAGGGTTTGGTAATCAGAAAGATCTGTGCCGGGACCGAGGATTGAACCCCGGCCGCCAGCACAGAAGTCTGACACCTTACCCCTAGACTGCCAGGTCACCATCCTAAGTTAAAGAAGTTCCTCTATCACACAACATTATTGATACAGACCACTAAACTATTTGATGGGGGGAGGTTCTACCCTAAAAATTATATTATGGTTTAGTTGAAGAACAGTGCAATACTTATTTCTTATGAAAAATAAATAAATAAAAAAGTGTCTACTCTGGAGGCATCAACACACAAAGTCTGTCTAAACATTTCATCTCTCTAAATGGGGAAAAATAATTCTAGGAAGATTGATAAAAATACATACTTCTGGGTGAAAAACTGCAAGGTTTATGTGAAGGAAGGGTTAAACACTTAAGCTATACTATTTGAAAAAACTTGTTGGAATACATTTGGTCACAGTACAGGGTTGCCACACACTTGCATAACAAGGAAAACTCGGGGACATATTTGTGCCTGGTAAAAACTGGGAAAACACAAGACATTTGATAAATCTAGTAAAAATACTGGAATATTTGTTAATTTGGGACATTTAACTGAAACCTTAAAATTTTATGTCTTTGGATTAATGAAAAAGTGATTTTAAGAACTAAGCACACCATTCAAATATGTCTAATTACTTCTTAAACAAGGGTTGTGAAGCAACTGATTATGTATTTCTCAATAAATCTTAAATCATTGTGCTTTAAACTTAAATTACATGATTTCACACTTAGACATTTTGATGAAAAATTACATTTTATTACCTTTTTATTCAATATAAGTTGCCTGAAAAAAATGGAAATTCCTTTTGGAAAACACAGGGAATATGGTAGTAAGAAAATAGTGCCAACCCTGCACTAGGAAAAAATTCAATAATAATGACGACTTAACAATTTTTTTCTCAAAAA
The DNA here is from genome assembly GCA_902141375.1 of Timema poppense. NCBI lineage: Eukaryota > Metazoa > Arthropoda > Insecta > Phasmatodea > Timematidae > Timema > Timema poppense. The sequence continues at coordinate 66,206 of CABFOV010002029.1, read as the reverse complement.
AAATACCCCATTAAGGGTTTACACTTACCATAAAAAGCAAATTAAACATCAAGAAACCGTAAGTTATTACTAACTTTTCAAAGAATAACTGAATTTGTATTAATTCTTTGTTTATTTTTCATTATTTGTAAACCCTTGTAGGTATTTTCCTTTATTTTCCATCCATTTTACTTTTGGCTTATTCATAAGTTTGTTATCACAAAGTGAGGAATGCCAGGCCTCCACCGTGGTTCGCATTCCACGTTAAACTGTAGGTCCTCCATTTCATCTCACAATCACCCTACCATTACACATTAGCGTAAGTGCGTACAACCCGAATGGGTAGTAAGACGCGGTGCTAATAATAATAATAATAATAATAATATCACAAAGTACTAGGATAATAAACAAACTAAGGAAGTAGTATAATGTTTGTATGCACTGCAGTTGTCTACATTCTTGGTTTATTTTGTTTGCGCTGACCGGTATAGAAGTTTCTATTAGTTATTATTGTTAGCGGCACCAACATATCAAACAAATATATCTCCTTTGTTATCCACCCTGCTGGCTCTAATAATTTTATTAAATTTTGTTATTTATTATTTTTTTAAAGAGCTTTGGTTCATGTTGAATTGATATAATCTGATGCTCTGTAGCTGAAAATGTGTCTCTTGGTAGTTTTGTTGTTTTTTCATCGGTACATTCAACACAAGAACTAGTAAGTGTATATACACCAAGTTGACACGGATGACAGATGTAGTTCAGGGAAAATTAATCCAACTCATCGTAGAGAAATGGTGGGGAAACAATAATGAAAACATATCTGTAAAATCACCACTCTTTCACTTGGTCAAGATTCAATCCCTGGGCCTTTCCATCAAAGGCCACCAATTACAGTACAATGCCGTTGATTACTTGGTTGTTGCAGTTTCACAATAAAATACAGTTGATTTAGCTGTTAAGCTTTATCATTTAAAGCAAGTATTGCAATTATGAATTTTTTAACCTTTAGATTATAATGAATCTCGACATTTTATGTGCCCTTGAACTCTAAAAAGGTAATTTTACAATTCTGTCTGTCGCCAAAGGTCTCTTTTTGTCCCCATGTATGTGCCTTAAGTTACAGCGGGAACGTTATAATAGATTTTGTTCAAACTTGATATCTCGATGTTATATGATCATACCTCAAGGCCAATTATGACTTTCATCCTAACCCTAAAATGAAAGGTCACTCTAAATGTTATATGATTATACCTCAAGGCCAATTATGACTTTCATTCTAACCCTAAAATGAAAGGTCATTTAATAATAACTGACTTTTTTAAAGTGGCTTCGAGGATGTATTCATTCAAATGGATATATAAAGAGTGGTTACTATAAATAACATTGTAACTTTTTCTTTTTCAAAGAAACTTTTGATCAGAGAGTGGTTTACCGACTTGGATTTTGTAGATTGTCACAAACTATAACAGACTATGAGTAATGTAAGTATGATTGTGTCATACAATTTATTTTTGTGTGTGTCCTCCATCTTACTACTTGTCTGGGCTATCCACATACTTTATTTAACTAATGGGTAGAGATGAGAAGGCAGAATTTAGAGGAAATCTAACCTCATTTGCATGAAGAGAGATTTTTTAAAGAATTGGGGAAAAACCACACTTTAGGTGGAATGGAAGGAGACGCGAGAAAAGGAAAGGGTTTTTGCAATTTTCATAGCAAACAATCTTTTTTGCAAAATAAATCAAATATGGCTGCATTAGAAACATGTTTAATGTTATACATGTAGTAACATCAACAGTTCTTGAATGCTTGCCATGAGAATACTAGCATTTAATGAGGTAAACTTTTTAAATGAATAGAAAAAGTGCTCATCAAATTCTAAGACAACCTTGACAGATTTTCAACAACTGTTGAGATTACAACATGTAGAAAATTAAACTCTCTGTTAGAAATATATTTAATTTGTTTAGATTACTTTATATATAATATACATACATACATAGTAGCTCGGGGTGGCCCATTGATTCGGAAGACCAGGAATTATGCTTAAATTTAACTCTTGAGTTTAAGTGCCCCACCCCTCCCCAGCAATAAAAAAAAAAAAGAAAAGAGAAAAAGAAAAAAAGAAGCTGCCTTCAGCTCGCAATTCCTACCATCCCACCGCTAATACACCTGACCAAGATTCTAACCCCAAACTCACTGTCATCGGCGATCCAGTCTGTTAGACCGTAAATCCACAGGTCACTTAACTATCACTTTGGTTTTAGGAATGGTTTAATTAATTTGTCATTTCTTTTTATTAGCATCACGGGAATGGTGACTATTCATACACGGGTCTAGGAGCCTTGGACCAATCGAACTTTGATCTTCTGGGGTTGTCCTCCCTGGACAATAGAGACACTAGAGAGACTTACCAAGGACTTCCGCACGCTCATATTTCATCTCTCATGATGGAGAACTTTGGTAGTCATCATCAAGCCAACCATCTTCAGGTATACAATCCACAGAACCTACTGGAAATTAGCAGTGGATGAGTGTATTTTTATAGTAGTAGTTTGGCATAGTAGAATTATTCTCATACTGTATTTAAAAAAATTAAAGCTAGACACATTTTGGCATCAAATAAATTAATGCAACTTTGTAAATCATATACTTTATTAGATAAATAAGCTCTACACTTTGGATACTAATATTGGGCTTTTCTATCACCTCATAATGTGTAAATTAAAAATCTTAACATTTTTCTTAAAACAAAAGAGTAAAAGAAGGCTTTTCCTAATACCCACACGTTAAATCTTTCCGTCTCGTGCTATTAAAAGCTCAGCCGCAAAAATTTAATTACAGTAATTCCTGGTATAATGTTATGATACTGATAAACACATCATTATAGATATGTACACCAACCTTTGCATACCATGATTTCACAAAAATTTGAAAAATCAAATTTGTATGTGCCAAAACTTTCAAGTTCAAAGAAATCATTATATATTTTTGAGCTTACGAAATAAAACGATAAAGGTATTTACATGAAAAACCGAATCTTAATTTTAGGGTGCAGCCTATATTTTGAGGCGACTTATTATCAGGTCAAGACACTAAATAAGGTCTACTATGATACTATTTATGTATAAATGGAAAATTGCTAGAACAACTTAACGATTTTGTGTATTTGGGCAAAATTGTTTTGTTAAAATGGATGTATAGTTAAATTGACAGACGAGTGAATGCATCTGGAAGAGTAGTTGGATGTATGTGGACTATTGCAAAGAAAGAAGTAATATCGAAAGAGGCAAAGATGGCAGTATAAGTGTGTCAGGAGAAACACAACAAGGTGAATGTGGTTGGAATGAGATATCTAAGAAATTTATGTGGAAAAACTCATATGGATAGAGTCAGTAATGGATGGGTGCTGAAGGAGTGTGGTTTGAAAGAGAATCCAATAGGTCATTGTGAAAGGAGTGTCTTGCGTCGTTTGGGCATGTTGGAAGGATGAGTAGGGATCGAATGATGAATCAAATATATGAAGGAAGAATGTGTGAATCAAAAGAAAGGGGTAGGTCATGTAAGACGAGGCTAAATGTTGGAATACAAATCTGAGATTCAGATTGTTTAGGTAAAAATGCCAATTTGGATTAAGAAAAGTCCGATTCAACCTATCTTTGCTTGCAACCTTTCAGGGTAAACAGAGAATAACTCACAGTTGAAAAACAGGTTTTTTTAAGGTAAGGGGAAAGGGATTGCAAATTAAGGACACTATTTTGGCTGTTGTTATGGGGAAAAAAATTTTTTTGGCCCAAATATATAAAATTGTGTTCAGTACAGGGCTGCCACTGAACCTGGAAAGTCAGGGAAAGTTTTTTAGTGTATTCCATTAAATTGCAGATTATTTTCTTCGCAGTGCCATAGATAAGAAATCCATTATTTTGAGGTAAGATGGTATACTATATAATGTAACTTCTTATTTTTGAAACCTGATTTGGTTGTGGCAACGGCAGGTTGAAAATATCACTTGCGTAAAACTAGCTTTAATTGTTGTCGATCAAATAAACAAATTCATACACACCCATAAATTGCCTCATACCAAACCGACAAAGTGCCATAAAGCACACAGGTGACCAAATTTATCAAATGTAAACTCTTTTTTTAAGACTTTGGCTGGAGAATGTAAACCATTCCTATGAAAACTCTCCCTTACCTTTTAAGAAGTCTTAAGAGCCATGTTGATAAATCCAAAATTGAAAGTAGTTGACTATGGTAGTAAACGTGTTGCTCTTGATCTTAACATTAACCTTGGGTTCAGTACAGTGAAACACCTAAAGAATGGAAAGGGAACTGAGAAAGACATTCTTGCATTCAGAATGGAATGTCAGAGAATTGTGATAACATCTGTTAAAAAAATTGCAAGAGAAGAGCCCATTGAAGTACAATTGGTGCAAGGATTAACCTCACTTAATCCACAATTTATTCCCCAACACCACAACACTGACAAACCAGATTTACTGCTGTCTTGAAAGCACTGTTTGAAGCTAAAAAAATCTCAGAACCTGTTGCTGAAAAAGCAAAGATTATACTTTTTTCTTTTGCGAAGAAGCACTGGAATTAGAGTTGAGCAAGTTTCTTGCTAGTGAGCCATAAACAAATTTAGATGATTTCTTTTCTGGAGTATTGGACAAGAACCATAAACATGGTGAACTCTGGTACACATCTAAACTGTGCCTTATCCTTTCACATGGTTACGCATCAGTTGAAAGTGTTTTTTCTATTGACATATCTATTCTCGTAGAAAACTTACGTCAAGAGTCTCCTGTAGCACAAAGGTACATGTTGGATGTCATTCATTATTTTGTAATATTATTATTATTAGCACCGCGTCTTACTACCCGTTCGGGTTATACGCACTTACGCTATTGTGTAATGGTAGGGTGATTGTGAGATGAAATGGAGGACCTACAGTTTATCGTGGAATCCGAACCACGGTGGAGGCCTGGCATTCCCCACATTCACAAGATGTCTTGTCAGAGGTGAAGGAGGGGTTTGGTAATCAGATAAATCTGTGCCGGGACCGAGGATTGAACCCCGGCCGCCAGCACAGAAGTCTGACACCTTACCCCTAGACCGCCAGGTCACCTATTTTGTAATAGAATATAATATATTCATATAGATAAAAAAAATGCTTCTGTTTGTGAAATATTCTTACCGCAAGTCCAGCATCTAGAAGATAAAAAAATTCTCTTGCCATGAAAGAAAAACAGCAAAGAGAAAAAAGGAAAGTTGGTGAAGCCATGTGAAAACTCTTAAAGATGAGAAGAAAAAAAATCAGACTTGAGACCAAAGTTTCTGAAGAAAAAATTGAGAAGAAAATTGAAGTTATCTAATTGCAGAATATTATTTTGTAAACTATTTGAATTCTTGAAAAAAAAAGAGAATGTTAATATTTTGTGCTTGCATTATCATGCTTTGTACCCCTTTCACAGTTTATCAATCTCATAGTTTTTTTGTAAAATATTTTTGCATCTATTATTAACCTTATTTTATTTTCATTCTAGGGTAAATTAAGTGAGGAGAAAGTTGAGAATATTATAGGATATGAATGTTTTTGCAAACCTTTTGAATTTTTGTAAGGACGGGAATGTTTATATTTTGTGCCTGCACTCTCATGCTTGGTATTCCAGTTTCTTAATTTTTGGTTTTTAAATAATTATTTCCACTTATTTTTGTGAAACATTTGAAATGCTTAGTAAGGAATGTTTAAGAATAATAAGAAAAATAAAATTAAATTTTAAGTGAATTTATGTTGTACATGCATTATATATATATTAATAATGCATTATATATACTGCTCCAGCGACATCATCCTCAGAACTACAGCTAAGAAATAAATTCAATTTTTACTTTTCAAATTATATATATATATATATATATATATATTTCAATGTTCAAGTGAAATTTGTTTTAGAGCTCTGATACTGCTTATTGCTGGTTCAGAACCAATTATAGTTATAGGATCAACTTAACCAGGCTCCATACTAGTAATTTAACACTTTTTGAAGTTATAATGAACCGATTATATAAAATAATATTAATATTTAATTACTGTTTGTGTTACACCTTAGCTCGGCTGATAGCATGTATGCCTATTGAACTAAGGGTCCCGTGTTTGATTCCGGTTTGAAAAATGTATCATTAGTGAAATGTGGGTTACCCTTTCAAAGTAGTGAATTAACGGCTGGGGTCTGGATGTTGTGCCTGTCCTAGTCTTAAGTTAGATTATAAGGCATATGAAGCTATGACAGGCCTAGCAAGTCAGTAGTGGAGAATATATGGCGTTAATAAAAAAACACAGTCTGTAAATGGTAATGCATGTAAAAATCAGTTACTATTTTTATTTTCTATAATAAAACAGTGTAGAAACACACTCTTACTATACATTTCCAAGCCATTAGCCAATAATTCATCATATTATTTGTATTTTCTAAAATATTTATATTTCCTAATATATTCATAAGTATTCCAAGATTTGAATTCAATATTCGAAGATAAATAAAAGATTTGAATTTGATATTTGGATTCATAAATTGTTGGACTTAACCCAACCATAATTATAAATAAAGCGAAAAAGTTTTCATCAAATTCATTGTCATTCTTGACAGACATTCAAGAACTGTTTAGATTAGTATGTGTAGAAATTCAAACTAAACATAAATAATTATGTACTGAAGTACTATTTTATATATTTTGATAAAACATTTTTTTAATAAAAATAAAATCTTTAAAAAAAACTGGCCTTAACTCATGTTTCATTTTATTTCCCTCCCTGGTGACCTGGCGGTCTAGGGGTAAGGTGTCAGACTTCTGTGCTGGCGGCCGGGGTTCAATCCTCGGTCCTGGCACAGGTTTATCTGATTACCAAACCCTTCCTTCACCTCTGACAAGACATCTTGTGAATGTGGGGAATGCCAGGCCTCCACCGTGGTTCGGATTCCACGTTAAACTGTAGGTCCTTCATTTCATCTCACAATCACCCTACCATTACACATTAGCGTAAGTGCGTATAACCCGAACGGGTAGTAAGACGCGGTGCTAATAATAATAATATTTCCCACCCTAAAGGAAACTTATTATCATCATTATTACTTTGATATCCTTTAAATGAGAAAAGTGTTGTTTTCCCGGTTGTGAGTAATGCTATAATAAATGTTGGTCTACTTGCTTGCCAGGATTTCAACAACCATCCCATGAATGATTTGGAGGCTCTTAAATCCGAGTTGTCATGTCAGGACCTCGGCTCTCATCTCAACAACGGCTTCTCATCTCTCGACTCGGGGATATTCTCAGACCAAAAGGTTAACCTCTACTTGTCTGCCAACAAGATAGCACCAGATAACGGTAAGATTGAAATTTTAAAACGTGATACATAAATAATAATAATAATACCATTATTTATCCACACACAGACCCAAGCCATGTTTATATTTTTTCAAGAAGGGGTATTTTGAATCTGCTAAATCCTGAGGATATTTGAATTTCCAGAAAGATGTCTGCGTCAATATTTGAAAGAAATTTTTTTTTCTCTTAAAATTTTGAACATTTGCTTGAAGCTATTGTAATGCTTAGGCGAGATCATACTATTTCATGTCCTCATATCTTATCTCTTAGTAAACTAACTAAACTGTTGGTTAAACTTGGCATTGTTTTTTTCAATACTATTTTGATGTAAAATTGTGTATGAACACCTTTCATTAGTTAGTTCTTATTGTTAATCTTATCGGAGTGCTAGATTTGATAAGCTCTTAATTGGCTGAAATTAAATGTAGAGATTAAAGTGTAGCTGTTACCATGTATCTGTAGGTTTTTGGTTAGCAAATTCAAGTAGAATATTTATGCATCTTCTATTTAGCTATATTGGCTTACTCTATTTTTACAAAAATGATTTGTTTAGAATAAAAAAAAGAGGATAGTGTTAGTTTTGACTAAGGAAAAGCAATGTTTCTCGTGGAATTAATAAAATAATATAAAAAATACTATCAAAAACAAACCGACAATGCTTGGCATAAACTTACTAATGCATTTGATCGATTCATAGAACACCATATGAAAAATTTAAGGAAAACACATAAACAAAAATTCTTTATCATATATTTAAGTATCCAGTTTGGTCTCGGGACATTTAGAAAGTAAAACTCATATCAAAGCAGTCATCTTCACACAAATAATCGTTTATTGCTTACAAAAGAGAAAATGTAAAACATAACTTTAGTAATAACAATTGCCATGAAAACACTACCAAAGGATGACATAAAAGGAGAAGAACAAGAGGTGGCAAAGGTAGAAGCCACAGAGGAGATATGTGAAAGAACGAGCAGAAAGAGAAGATGGAAGGAAACACTATGGTGGAACAAACAGGTAAAGTACGCAGTGAATGCTAAGAACAAAGTCTTTAGAGAATGGTTCACAAAAATAACAAGAGAGAATGAGGATAAAAATAGGGAGGAAAAAAGAAATGCAGAAAAGATAATAAGAAAAGGTAGAAAAACATGGATAGAAGAATGGACAAAATTGCTACAAACTGGTGTGGAAGGAATCAAGAAAATTGTTTAGTCAAGTGAGCCATAGGAAGAGGGAAAATAGGAAAGAGGTCTGGATGATGGGTGAAAAAGGAAGGATAATATAGAGGGATGAGGAGGTAAAGAAGCTATGGTATGGGAGGAAAAAGATAAAGAAAAGGAATTAGCCGGAGAGATGTAGAAGGAATTAGCAGACTTAGCCTGGAAGGAAGTAGACGAGACCTTGAGGATGAAGAAGGTAAAGGCACCAGGAGTGAATAAATTTGGGCTGAAAATGATAACAGCAAAAGGAGAAATGGGTTCACAGTGATGGTATAGAGTAGCAAGGGCAGTGTGGAGGGAGAAGAAAGGGCCAGAGGATTGGACAAACTACTATTTTACCAATATTCAAGAAAGGGGATAGGAAGTGTGAAGAGGGATAACAATGATCTGTCAATGCGCACAAAATAATATGGAAAGGAGAATGAGGAAAAGATAGAGAGAGGAACAAAATGGATTCAGAGAGATGTGGTCGATGATTTAATATTTGGGATTAGACAGTTGATGGAAAAGAGATATCGGTTAGGAAAGGTGTTAATAATGGCATTTATGAATGTATAAAAAGCTTTTAATAGTGTGGATAGATAGAAAGAATGTATGGAAAGCAACGGAAGAGACTGGAGTAGAAATAATAGTGGCCAGGAGAGTAAGGCATATGTATGCTAATAATATAAGTACACTTTACACTACATGATATGAAAGTCAAGAGAGAATTAGATTATACTCTGTTGAAAACGTTGCAAAGATTTCATATAGCAAATATGTTGAATAATTTCATTTTAAAACTTTAATTTATTGAATGGTATTTAATTTAATTATATTTTATTTGTATAGGTTCTAATACAGTAATGTATGGGCAAGGTTTGCCTAACAATCAGCAGCTATACAACTATGTCCAGATGTTGACCAAAAATTGCCCTGAAATGGGCCTAATGCCTAACGCCAATGGCTCATATGATGGACTGAATATGGGCAGATACAGTCCCTCCCCACTGCGGGACAAGCCTGGCTCTATGCCTCTTCCCCCGACCAACGATGTTAGCAAGGTATGTTACTTCTTCATCTCAAAAACAATATTTTTACTGAAGCCTATTAATCACTTTGAAACATTGTTTGAAAACATGGTTTCTCATTGTTTTTGAAATGTTTCCTGTTGCTTACAAACATAGTGAAACAGCTTGCGAATATGGCTAATCCATTGATTGCATCACTTAAACATTGTTTCACATTCAGACTTTAACGATGAACAATGTTTCCCATTCTTAGTTCAGTTGAGTAAAAAACACCCCAGGGGATTTCAACCTTTTTTGTTCACATACCCTCAGATATAATTTATCTTCAACTTTGTACCCCTAAAGTTGTTGGTGAATAATTCAAGTTAATCAAATTCTGTAATCTACATCTAAAATCAAAATAAAGGGCAAGATGACTTAGGGGACAGGTAAAAAACAAGTTGGGCTGGTAAATTTTTGCTTGCACACTCGTATATAGGCTCCACATATATGCGATCTAGCATATATTATCAGAGTATGAAAACAAATCAAAACATAATCATGTGGTATGGTTCACTGAAGGAGTGAACTGAGTCCTCTGTTTTAACTCCCTATTTTTCATTTGTCTATATGTAGCTGATATGTTTAACAACAACTTTTGAATGCATTAATCAATTTAGTTCTGACCTGGCACAGTTGTATTTTATACCTCCATACAGATCAATTTTATTGGGGAAGAAAATCAAACTAAGGGTTGGGGATAAATCAATATGTATAAAAAAATAATGCTTTTAGCATTAATTATCACATGTATTTACTTTTTTTAGGGCATTTTCCTGATACCTTATATGCCTGAAAATTGATATTTAGGTGCAAACTACTTTAAAACATCAAACAAAAATAAAGTTTTTGATAATTTTTTTTGGGGGGGGGGGGGGGGGTGTAGGTGGGGAGGAACATGCTGCCGTGGACCTAAAATTATAAGACCTAAGGTCACAACCCCTAAACTAAATTTCATAACTTCATAACACCTAACTTTATAAGACCTAACTTTATTACACCTAATTTTATAGCTCCTAACTTCACTAGACCTAAAAGCATTAGGACTACAATTAATTTTTCATAGAGTACTTTAAAATATCCTTAACTGTTAGAACAAGCAGTGGACCTAAAGGCACAATGACCTAAACTTTATAAGAACTAACTTCACTAAACCTAATTTTATAAGACCTAACCTCACAAGCCAACAAGCACAAGACCTAACTTTATATGGCATGCCGACTTAAGTCCTAAAACAACATTATTTTTAACACACTGATGGGAGCACAGACAAAGGCGTCAGTCTTGTCTAATTTTCTGAGCAGTGGGAGGTCAGAGTTCAAATCCTGCTGGGTGTGTTGCGCTCATCAAGTAAGAACGGGTGCCTCCCATTTATTTTATATTTGGTAACCGACTTGGATTACGATAGTTGCTTCAATGTTTATGAATGTTTAAGTTGAAAATCGAGATATAAAACATACCTTTCGAGACAAAGTGCTTTAATAAACACGGACAGAACGCTTGGAATGTGGAGTTGTGTCAAGCTCAATTAAACTAGTTGGCCGCTGACAAGGAAGTTGGAATTAGAATCTCGGCTGAGCATAGTGAGGTATTTTTCCTAGGTAATTTATCATTTCTAACCATAGGCAAACAAAATGATGCAATAGATTTATTAAATTAAGCTAAGTTAAATCTTTCTTGGAAATAATGTGACTCATGATCAGCTGTTTGGGAAAATAAAAACATATTAATATTGTTCAGTCAAGAATACCAGCATTCTTTAAATAAATTTACCTAATTTCTAGCTTCTAACTTCTTAAAAGGTTCTTTGGGGAAGTGCTGCCAACTGTTGACACCAACTGATTTTATTCTGTGTGTTGACGCGAGAAGCAAAGTCAAAGCTAAAACTAGTGGACGATACAAATTGTGGTGATCATAATAACCCAAACGCTATATTTTCCTTGAAAGTGAAGCTAACTTGTGGTAGCAACTAACTTTGCTTTGAATGGTCTTAATAGCCCTGAGACCCTATAACAGTGAATTACCTCCGTTCACCTTCGCTTACATCCCCCCCCACCTGTCTCCCTATTCCTTCACACCTCCTTTCTCACACCCAACTTCTTAAACCACCTTTACCCTCCCACCCACCATAGCTAACACTTTAAACGTGTATAGGTATCTCCATTCTCTCTCCAGGCGAATGCGATGCACCCATCCTATTCCGATAACATCCTCCACACTTAACCTCTCTATCTTACACCCAACTGCTTGAACCCATCACCCCTTCCCCTGGAACCCTAGCTCTTAGTTTATAATGGTGAATTACACTCTCCCAACCTGTGCAGGTCTCTACAGGCTTTCCACCCCCTTCCCCTCTAGCCCCTAGCTCCATACTCTCATTCTCTAACCCTCACGGCAATTAGAGATGGCGGTATGGAATTAAAATAGAATTAAAATCTTATTAAATAAAATTAAAATTATATTTAACCTTATAGCGGGGTGTGTAAAAAACCATATGGATCTCTACCTCCCTTGTACGCAACCTATGCAGGTCCTGATATCCACCCTCAACCCTGGGTCCTATAGCCCTCAAGGCAAGGGGATTATCTTAATGTTGTTTATTTGATGGTCATGATGGGGCCGAATATATATAATGAGATGTAAGTTATAATTTTATAAGACATAACTTCACTACACCTAATTTTATAAGACATAACCTCACTACACCTAATTTTATATCTCCTGATTTTACTGGACCTAAAATTAACTTTTCACAAATATCCTTAACAGTTCAAACAGGCAGTGGACCTGAAGCCACTAGACCTAAACTTTATAAGACCTAACTTCATTGGACCTAATTTTATAAAACCTAAAGTCATAGCTCCTAAACTTTAGGTCTTGTGAAATTAGGTCCACTGCATATCATCCGGGAAGGCAGATAACTGGAAGTGTCGCAAACTAGGTTTACCCAGGGCCCAGTGTCTGCTAAAGGCAGCTCTAATATAGGCAAACATGCAAAAAATGTTTATTCTAACCAATTTGAAATGGACGACAAGAAATGTGTTTTCCTCTTTGGGAAACACAAAGGAAACACGAAAAAATGCTTGAAAACTTTTTTTTTTTTTTAAACATGAGCAACGTGTTTGCTAGCATCGTTTCTGGGAAAATGTTTCCAAGTGAGTAAACTTTTGCATAGCTTAGAGATATCACAATTCATGTTTTTCTAAATTACAAAAAAAAAAAAATTATATTTAAAAAAAATTCACAATTCGAATTCTTTAACTTTTATAATTTCATTCTTTTTCCATGCATCCAACCGCTTACTAAAAATGTTATTTTCTTCCCTTAAGGAAATGGGTGACCTGGCGGTCTAGGGGTAAGGTGTCAGACTTCTGTGCTGGCGGCCGGGGTGCAATTCTCGGTCCCGGCACAGTTTTATCTGATTACCAAACCCTTCCTTCACCTCTGACAAGACATCTTGTGAATGTGGGGAATGCCAGGCCTCCACCGTGGTTCGGATTCCACGTTAAACTGTAGGTCCTTCATTTCATCTCACAATCACCCTACCATAACACATTAGCGTAAGTGCGTATAACCCGAACGGGTAGTAAGACGCGGCGCTAATAATAATAATAATAACTTAAGGTAATGCATTTGTAAAAAACAACCTAATAATTGTAAATAGTAAAAAAAATCAACTAAACAAAACAACCATATTTGTTTAGCACAAGCTTACTAGAACACCAAGGTTGTGCTGAGTACCGATACCAAATTTAAGTGGCAAAAGATCTAATGATTGTCACAATGAAATATAATAATCCAATTATAATTAATATGACTGCTTTGTTTGAATACCAGAAATATCACTTTCTCATAAATGTGAGCTAAGAATTGAGCTATCGCTTGTTATATTAAGAACAATCCTTTTGATACCAGTAAGTATCGAGGAATCGAGTTTTTGACATTCCTTGCCATAATTTATTTTGCACTGTATGTACTTAAAGGAGATAGGACAAGCAACCTCTAGCAGGAACTCTTAGTTCATCCTTGTATCACTTGACTCAGGTCAGCCACTGGAATACTTGCACTCAACATCATCATCATCATCAACTGTTTCCAGCCTGTGGCCAGGTCTGTTTATAGTAAAATGCCTCCATCTCCCTCTGTTCCCCCACACCTCTTCCTCCTGGACACTCTTCCTCTCACATACACACTTGCTGCTATTTGTTTCTACCGTACCTTCCTTGGTCTTCCTTCTGGTCTCTTCCCTACGCACTTCATATCCATGCACGCAATATGTTGGTAGTAAAAAGATACTTTGTAAATCTAATATTAAAAAAAAACACAATTTCAACGTATTTGTGAGTTAAGTGTACCTTTTTTCACGATTAGCTGGATGCCGAAAACCTTAGATAAAAAGGACATTTGATTAATTAATATGATTACGGAGTATAACATGTTAATTAAAAGAGTAACAAAATTATATATAAGATAAAACTATTCTTTGTTTGCAGACTTGCCAGTTCCCACGAAACTTACTCCAACTGGCGAGTTGCGGATCACCCCGGGAAGTGTCGCCTACAAGTGACAATAGCTTAAATGGCTTGGACCAGCAGCTCAATTTCAACCTGCTCAAGTTGAACATTCAGCAACAAGTCAAGAACAAGGAACCACCAACCCCACAACCCCCTCCAAGACATTCCCCTGTCTACTCCCCTATCGGCTTCCCCAAGAATCTCAACAGCCGCAACTCTGTCTCTCAGCATCAGGTACAGTCTTCTGGCGGTGTTAAAACCCACTTTTGTGATACACAATACACTAAATTTAATTTACTCCCATTTAAACTATCTTTGTAGTGATTTTATGAAGTGTTTATATTTTTGTATTTTTTTTTCTCTCCCAGTCATTCCCTACTAGCAACAACAAAGTCGATCTTGTAAACTTTGGCTACAACGGTGGAAATGGGCTGCGGGTACCTTCAAATACTCCTTCAGAACGATTGGGGAGTAACTTCCCTCCTCCTATGAACAATAACAACGAAGTGTGTGTCCCGCCTCCTGTGTTCAACAGCCCTAGGCCCTCAGAACCGGGTCCCTCCATTCACCCCCTGCAGTTCCGAGCTCCTCCGCCTCCTTTACATATGCTCCCACCACCTCCACCACCTGAGGGGGCACCTTGTCCTCCAGAGTTGTATGCAGAGCTGCTCAAATCAGTCCCGTTCCTGCCCGGGCCAGGCTCCGGCCCTCCGGACATGTTTCCATTCTACGATATGCCAGCCATGTTCGGGTTTCCACCTCACATGTATGGTTTCCGCTCTATCCGGTAAGTCACTTTGCTAGGTTAGTCTAACTTTGTTTAGTACTGTTAACCTTGATTAGACTTTCAGCCTACATTTAGTTAGTGAAGTTAGTTAAAATATGCAATTTTCAAAATCATCTAATCAAATATGAAATAAAATGGTGTTGAATTCAATCAATCAAATGAAGACCAAAATACACGAGAATGATTTTTTTAAAGCAAAATAGCCCAGATTTCTTCAATATAGATAGAAGATGCATTATAACTATAAGTAATATTTAGAGATGGGCCACTCGAATCCTCGAATCCACCGAATCCTGGCAAGTATTCGAGATTCGGTGTTTTACTGGATTCGATGATCGAATCTTTCACCTCATAAACAAAGCATAATATCTTGAATAATCATTAATAAAATATTCTTTAAAAAATAAAAATAATCATTAGGCGTGGTGGAAAATCTTACGTGCCTAGTACCCTACTCTCCCTCCTGTATGGGAAACTTGGACTCGACCGTTTCGGCACATGCCCACTTATAAAACTTTCACCCCACGAACATCTTGTAAATATTTAATGACCACATTAAAACTCTTCAAAAACTGAAAATTAAAACTAGAATTACAAATAAACTCGAAATAAATAAAACAAATTACAGCTTTTTAAAAATTAGAAATAAGAACACATTACACACGATATTAAGTCAGCCGCCATGACATATTATGTTTACGCGCCCGAGTGATGATTAAAATAAAGATACTGTTACTTCTTACTAGCCAACTGGTTTTAATTATCTACAACTACGCAAAGAACCCCTATTTATTGCATACGATCCTTAAGTTACACATTTTGTTGGGTTTCATGAAAAATAAATACTGTCAACAGTCAGACAGCGATAAAATTGTTTATTTATCTCTACCGGCCTAGTATCGTATCGTATCGTATATCGATTGTTTGTTTAAAATCGATTCAGGTAACCTGATCACCTAGTAAGCGCTCTCGAGTTTTAAGGATCAAATAACGACTTGCTAATCCATTATTTGTTTTTAAATTGATTTTAATTTAGAGTTTAATATTTTTTTAAATATTATTGAAGTAATTGTAGAAATATTCAAACGTAGTCCTGCCTTATAACATGGGAATGAACATATTGTAGTCGAAAATATGTTCGTGCTTTAAATAGAATGTATTCTCAGAAATCGATACATCGCAAGAATCGAATATATTTGTTTTCTACGCGAAAATAGATAATGGATGTATAAGAAGATAATAAAACAACTTAGGTATTATTGAGTTAACTATTTCCAAAGTATGTTTAGTTGTTAAACATGTTTTAATCTTTATTAAAAATATCCATTTGTATTTTTATTTTTGCTATCTTAATACAATAAAATATCCTTTAATGATGATTAAAGTTGATCAAAGGATAACTAGGCCTAATATGTTTATTTCACGTTTTTTATAAACTTAACCCATTCTAACAACACTTTTAAATATAACTAAAAGACACTCAAATTTTAATTTATTTGATTTTTAAACATTAATAGGACTCTAGATTGTTTAATTTGGCTGGATTTTAACCTGTATTTTGTGAGGGGTGGTTGGGGTTGATTAAAATTGAAAGCACAATTGAAATAAATCTCAATTCACAGTTTAGACCTATATTGTGTAATGTAGGTCTATTTGTAAATAATTAAAATTTAAAACGATTTGCTAGGATTCGGATTCGAGATTCGAGATTTGAAAATAAAATGTAGATTCGGATTCGAGATTCGGATTCGAGAAATAGTGGATTCGACCCATCTCTAGTAATATTATAACATATTTTTGAGCTCTCAATATACAACACACTATTTCATGTGCAAAAATTATTTGTGTTGACAAATAGGTGGCTTTGGCTGTACATTTTTATGTGAGCATTTCTAGACCCACCTCAGTGGCCAAACACTCTTAAGAATGAGGTTTACTTGCAAAAAACTTTGAAATGAACCTCACATTTAAAGGCAACTTATAACTGGTGGTTAGGTAGTTTCTGCCTTGAAAGGTCTCAACCCCCCCTCCCCCCACCTCCTGGGTTGTTAATAACTTAGAAGAGAGAGAATGAGCTAAGTGGGGATGTGCAACTTTGGAATTGAGCAACAGCTTATTAGTTTCTCGGAAATACCTGAAATCTCACTACTATTTCTTGAGGATAGTAATTCTGCGTACTTGTCCCTACGTCCCTAAAAGAGTAATATTTATTTTTTTGATATTCATTCATATCATTCTCTCCATATGTAATCCACACTGAAAATAATGTGATGACTAATGACAATAGGTAGGTATCAAAACAATAGAAACAATTTTGGCGTGGGTGGTTATGGAACTAGTAAAGCATTATTCATTAAAGTACTGAATTTAATGTAACAAACACGAATAATACATTTTTATTTTATACATTTTGCTCTACATTTAACCACAACTAACCACAAACACACATGTTTGTTTAGAAAGTACAAATAATTATAAACACACTATTAACGTAGCTTATTATTTATAATCGATTATAAATATTGCTTTTTTGTTTGATATTTCAAGTGACGACAGGTTCACTTTGACATGTCTATCGTCCAATTTGATACTTTACCAAAAGTAAAATCTTGCTAAAATTGAACGAACAATCGTATTTGTCTATTTTTTCTTCCACATTTGTACTCATTTTAAACTTTTTGAACTCAAAATGCCCATAAAATCTAACGGTTATATTTTAATATTTATTGCACACAATTTTTTTTTAACAAATACGTTGGGCCTACACACTAGTAACGTTTTTCTTTGAACGCTTAAACATACCAAAAATAGCCGTTAACACTCGTAATATAACTACTATGGATGAAAGTCATGAAACAAACTTAGTTTAGACAAGAGACACCTTTTATTTGATCAAAATAATTGGTCATAATGGTCGAGTCACTTTAAATTTACCGTATGTGTATAATTTATTCTCATATCAAATGGCATGTGGACTAAATATCAGGTTCTGGTTTTCTGGTTACAGTGAGGTCAAGGTTCGAATTTCAGATAGGTACAATGAGAGTGTTTTTCCTAAATTGTTTCCCACTTATCCTCCATGCAAATGTGGGTACATTTAATTTAAATTTAATCTTTTTCTCCAGCTACTCAATAAGCGTTATTAAATGCAGATAATCCAAGTGGGTGATAAGACGTGGTTGGAAAAGTGGTATAAGGAACCTATTATTGATGTGAAAAGCTAAAAGTTCATGAAACAAAGTTTTGTGTCAGCCACATTATGTAAGAAAATGTTATAGTTTTTGAGATTATTTATTCAGTTATTAAGAGCCACCAATAAAGATCAATCATTCTATGACTATAACTTATAAGCAGGGTGTCTACCAATACTGGAAATATATTTTATTTTATTTTTGATAATGGAAATATTGGAATTTTGAATTGGATACTGGAAAAATATTCAGACTTGTTACAATGAGTAAAATGTTGGATTAAGCAAATTTGAGACCCCTGATATTATTTGGACTACTGATAGTTCTACTCTGACCACCCCTCATTTACTCCCCCTTTGGCCCCTTTTGTTTGCCACGCAATTAGACAGTTTGTTGGGTTTCATGAAAAATAAATACTGTCAACAGTCAGACAGCGATATAATTGTTTATTTATCTCTACTGGCCTACGTATCATATTGTATATCGATTGTTTGTTTAGAATCGATTCAGGTAATCTGATCACCTAGTAAGCGCTCTCGAGTTTTAAGGATCAAATAATGACTTGCTAATCCATTATTTGTTTTTAAATTGATTTTAACTTAAGAGTTTAATATTTTTTTAGATATGTTATTGAAGTAATTGTAGACATATTCAAACGTAGTCCTGCCTTATAACATGGGAATGAAGAGATTGTAGTTGAAAATATATTCGTGCTTTAAATAGAATGTATTCTCAGAAATCGATACATCGCAAGAATGGAATATATTTGTTTTCTACGCAAAAATAGATAATGGATGTACAAGAAGATAATAAAACAACTTAGGTATTATTAAGTTAACTATTTCCACAGTATGTTTAGTTGTTAAACATGTTTTAATTTTTATTAAAAATATCCGTTTGTATTTTTAGTTTGCTATTTTAACACAATAAAATATCCTTTAATGATGATTAAAGTTGGTCAAAGGATAACTAGGCCTAATCTGTTTATTTCACATGTTATTTTTATAAACTTAACTCATTCTAACAACACTTTTAAAAATAATTAAAAGACACTCAAATTTTAATTTATTTGATTTTTAAACATTAATAAGAGTCTAGATTGTTTAATTTGGCTGGATTTTAACCTGTATTTTGCGAGGGAGGTGGTTGGGGTTGATTAAAATTGAAAGCACAGTTGAAATAAATCTCAATTCACAGTTTAGGCCTATATTGTGTAACGTAGGTCTATTTGTAAATAGTTAAAATTTAAAACAATTTGCTAGGATTCGGATTCGAGATTCGAAAATAAAATGTAGATTCGGATTCGAGATTCGGATTCGACCCATCTCTAGTATATACTATGATATATGTGTCAATACACTTGATTCTTGATGTAAAAATGTTTAACTATGACAGACCTAGGCCTACCCTAACTTTCTATCGTTTTGAAATAGGGATTGTTTGTCTCTGAGTGCCTTTCATATATACTGAATTTCTTAAAAAAAATACTGGAAATATACTGGAATTTCAAAACTATAGTCAGGTAGACACCCTGATAAGGCTAACTTTGAGTAGACTATTTTGAATTTCCTTTGATTATGACAATACATTTTTTCGTACTTGATATTTTGTGGCCTGGTTTCACAGAAACTATGGCTAAATTAGACCGCAAGAAATAGATTCAAACAAATAACTTTTTTTTTGTGTTGGAACACATGATTAAACAACTTTTATTGATTTAGATTTTAAATATTTCCACTTAGAATAAAATTGTACATTTTTTAAGATTTGAGGATTCTAGATTAAAAAGAAAATTTAGTTTTTGAATTTGATAAATATAGGATTCAAGCCATCTCTACCTTTGATGTTTAATTGATTAATTGTCTGTGCAGTCGAAGTGGCCCATCGAGTGAACTTCATCTTCGTCTGGAAGAGTGCTATGACCAGTTCAAAAGCCTTGAGAAGGAGCGCAAGAAGACAGAGGCTGATCTAGCCCGCTATAACCCCGGCAAGAAGGTCTCCTCGGCTAACAACATTCCTGTACCTCGCCTCCCGCCCAACCCGTCCCGTGTCGACCGCCTCATTGTAGATCAACTCCGAGAACATGCAAGAGTGAGTTGGCTTCATTCTCACATTATCGCTGTTACTCACCCTCACCTTTAGGCACGCAGACTAAATTCCAAACTTATCCATACTGATTTTTGTTTTTGATGGCGAGGGGGATGATGGATAAGGAATTAAGTGCCAGCCAGGACTACTTAAACCATTTCTTTCTAAATTGTTTCTCATTTTACTCCACCAATATGTTTTTACTTTTGCTCTAAATTCTACCTTCCTCATCTTTACCCCATTAGCATAGTAAGTAGATGTCTATAGCGTGGACAAGAAGTAAGACGTGAAGTAAAAATAAATCAAACCATTTTTTTTGTCCATCTTTACATACACTAAACTTTATATACAGTATATATTCATTTCTTTAATTTCTTTTACATATTCATAGCTAAGTGGCTTATCTTAATATACAAATTTCATTTTCTTTGTTTAACTCTATAAGGAAAACCTCTTTTCGCTTTATGAGGTAATTGTATTATATTTGGAAGAAGGTATAGGAAAGGTGGATAGAAACATATAAAAGGGGGGGACAAACACAATATGACCTTACAATGAAAAGAACAACACAGTTCACACGTTACACTGCTGCCAATGGACAAGGAGGTAATGGTTGCCTCTTAAAGAAAATTGATCGTCACCGCCCAATCCCCCGACCCAGGTTTCATTCTATCGGAACTCATCAGGGAGGAGTGTGAAACACGCAACACAACTTCCTAAAAGAGAAAAACAAAAAACACAAAAGAGGAGAAAAAAGGAAAATGGTAAAGAATGATAGAACACATAGATAGGAATAAATAAAAGGTATAACATAAAGGACAAACACAGGAAAAGGACATTGGATGCAAATATATAATGATATAACTCTATAATGAATGAATGAAACCTAGGTCGGGGGATTGGGCGGTGATGATCAATTTTCTTTAAGAGGCAACCATTACCTCTTTGTCCATTGGCAGCATTGTAAAGTGTGAACTGTGTTCTTCTTTTCATTGTAAAGGCCATATTGTGTTTGTCCCCCTTTTATATGTTTCTATCCACCTTTCCTATACCTTCTTCCAAATATAATATATTTTCTTTGTTTAGTAATTTTTTGTTTCCTATTTTAGAAAGTTGTGTTCCACGTTTCACATTATCTCTTGATGAGTCCTGATAGATAGAAACCTAGGTCAAGGAATTGAGCAGTTACTATCAATATTTCTCTAAGAATCAGCCATTACCTCTTTGTCCAACGACAGCAATGTAAAGTGTGAACTGTGTTCTTCTTTACATTGTAAAAGCCATATTGTATTCGTTCTTTTTATATTTTTTTATCCACTTTTTCCTATACCTTCTTCCAAATATAAACTCTAATCATGCCATTTTCTTACAGGTTAGGCAAGAAACTGTGAATATAGCTCAAAAAACAACTTCGTACTTAATCAAACCTCACTAACTTCCTCCACACTTACTTATCCTTGCATACTCCCTTCACTTCAACAACATCCATACACCGAGTCACGAATATTCTTTTATTCTTAAATCTCTTAATGTTTCAATTTTCTACATATTCCTTTGCAACATTTAGCCACGTCTTACTTGGCCTACCCCTTCCTTTTGATCCACACACTTTACCTTTATATATTTGTTTCATCACTCGATCCATACTCACCCTCTCTTTATGCCCAAACCACCATAAGGCACTTATTTCACATTGAACTATTGGATTCCCTTTCAAACTACACTCCTCCAGCACCCATTCATTACCGACTCTGTTCATACGAGTTTTTCCACATACATTTCTTAGATATCTCATTCCAACCACATCCACCATGCCCTTCTGTGTCTATTGACAAACCCATGCTTCATATCCCAAAAACAACTTTGGCATTCATACAATTTTATATGCTGCCATCTTTGCCTCATTTGATACTACCTCATTCTTTGCAATAGTCCATATACAGTCAACTAGTCTCAGATGCATTCACCCGTCTGTCGATTTCACCACCTACCTTCCATTTTTACAATACATTCTGCCAAAATGCACAAAATCATTCACTTATTCTAACAGTTTTCCATATATATATATATATATACTATGTAATTAATTTCCATTTACATAGTTTTGTTTTAATATGATATATTTATTAAACTCAACAACTTTCTAAGAAGCTTGCTCTATTTGAAGAGCTCGTGAACCCCTACTCTAAAGTTGGGAATGAAATTGTAATTTTACTCTTTGATTGTTTAGGTGATAACACTAATTGCCAAGATGGAGAGATTGTTGGGCTCACCTGTAAACTCTCGCATACACACTACAATGGAAACATGGCTAGAGAGCATTAAGAAAGTTCAAGCGAGGCGCAGAGATGAAATTATCAACTCGACCAATCGTCAGCAAAGCTTAGTGGCTGGAATTCAAACCCCACGCATCCAGGAGGATAAAGGTAAATAATAGAGATGGGCCACTCGAATCCATTGAATTCCAACAAGTATTGTTGAGCCCGACTGCCGAGGACAGGGAGATAGAGGTTCGAATCTCGGTCGGGTGAACTAGGGGTTGTTTTTCCTAAATGGTTTTCCACTCTCCCTCCACGCGAATGCGGGTTCACTTCCTCTAATTCAACCTTCCCAATTCCTAATCCAGTAGCGCAATTAAAATTTAAAGCGTATAACCCGAACGGGTAGTAAGACGTGGTGCTAAATAATAATAATAATAATAATAATAACAATAATAACATTATACATCCTTACTTAACATGATGTTTAGGGATAGGTTGCTGGAAATGAGATCAATAGCTCAAGCAAAGTATTTGTTGCAGATATTCTAGCGCTGGCAGCCAGTATCCAGGAACTGTGTGTGGGTTCCCGCAAGGCTCGTACTGGTATGTGGTGCGCTCTTACAACCACTCTTCTCAGTCAGGAGAACGACAAGTCTGAGGGTAAGGAAGGGGAGAAGTAATTACACAAGTTGGTTTGTCTCAACATACAGGGTGTCCGCTCCTGGATTCATACTGAATACTAATAGCAACGTGTTTAAATTTATTTACCAACTAGTTTTATCATGGGAACAAGATAAAAAACAAAGGTAAACTCTATTACACTTGGTCTTAAGGGAATAATAACACATCTCAAAATTGATAAAAGCTACATATCTCAGTAAATTGAATAGGGAAAAAGACTACGGTTATATTATAATAAACAATTAATAGGGCCCTGTGAATACAGATTTATCTTTAAGCTAAGAGGACAGCACCAAGTGAACAGCTGTGCTCCAAATGAAAAGGGATTAATGGGGTTATTATAGTTATTTTTGAAAATTGCTAAATCGTCACATCCAATCATATTTTCATGAATACTTGTTTTTAAACTCTCTTGAGAAACATTAAATTGAACCATAATTAATTTTTCAGTTATCATCACAGTATACTTAATCCTATAAATTGTTACAACTTAATTTTTGTAACTTATTTAAAAATGAGAACATTAAAAGAACATATTCATCTTAGTTCATTAAAAAATAATTAGAATAATGTTTGCATACAGGTTTTTTATTTATACAGGTAAGTTTTCAAATAACATATTTACTCAACCCAATCTCAACTTGACGTGATACGCGGGAGCTTTATGAGAAACTTACTTGCAGACTTCTATTAATTAATATATCGTATAAGGAATTGAATGAATAAGAGTGCATCCTATCTTTTTGGAGGTGTACTGTTCCTTCTAGTAGAACTCTCAATATCAATACAAAGGTTGTTGAAAATGCAAATTTTCATTTTTAATACATACATTTTTTCTCCTAATTTGTCAATTTTATTATGTTATTATTTCCTCAAGACCTGGCCTTTCATATCGAACAAAATTCCTTAAAAGACATTCATAGATGTCATATGCTGGATATGGTAGCTTATCATAAGCAAATATTTCATAATTCTTTTTAAAACTTCAATGTGTTATATGTTTATTTATAGAAGAAAAATACAAGGAAAATTAATAAGAGTTCTAAAATTCAACATAAAATTGCTTAAACCATGGAAAAAATAAATGGTCACATATTTTATTGCTATCCCATTAATTAATTTGTAAATCAGATGGGAGTTGTAATTTAACAATAGTATTAACTTTTTAACTGTTGAAATTATGTTGTATGTGTTACTCTAGAGCTATTTCACTGATTCCTTGGAAATATTCTTGTAATGCTATAAATAATACTCATTGGTATGAAAACTATACACATTATATATATACAGATTGGAAAACTATAACAAGATAATTAAACTAAGACCTTCATTATTCAAGCAACACACCACATTATTCTTAAAGCAAGTCAAACAACTCGATCACTTGATTAAATAAGGTGCACCATTATGCCCACCTATGGCAAATCAAATTCAGACTGAAGTAATTTCTTGACTAGTATAAAGTGTGGATGGTATATACTCTGTACAACGACATGTTCTTCCCAGCACACTTGCTGTCGGTGGCTCCTACGCAGAATGTACTTGATCCCCTGCTCCTGGTCACAATATCCGGTAGACTTTATGTCAAGTAATAATCACATCTGTTACCATCTTTGAAGTGACACATTTTCAAGCAGCTTCGGCAATACCTTTTCTGGAGAATTCCTAGTATTTACCATTTGTGAGACATGCAATTAGAATATAAGATCTGATTAGGTCTTCTCTAATTATTCCATTCCACACACTGTAGAGCTACTGTTGACAGATAAGGTATGCTGCGTTAAAACAAATAGTTGGTTGCAATATTTCCATCTCACTACATAACTATTTAAAGTATTCTCTCCTTCACCAAAGGTACCAAATAATTAAAAGGATTTACATATGTTACATACTATTCACAAAACCTTTGAATTGGTTTTGAATCTTTGATTTATTTGCTTTCTAATCTATAGTTCATTAGCACACACTTCTGATAATCTAATAGTTTCAATTTTTCATTGATATGGGGGTTTTCTGGTTCTTTACATAGATTTAATTTAATAATTACAAAACTAATCCGGCCTCATAGAAATCTTGGAAATTCTTTATAATCAATAAATTAATTATCTCTCTAAACCTGCAGGATAAGTTCAACTTTCAGCAACCAAACGATGCCCTTTTTATAAAAACCTACAAAAAATAGTCAAGTAGTAAACTAAAGGGAAAACATTAGCAAGCTACCAATCAAATTTAACATGAAGCATATAAAAAAAAAATTAACGATTAATTTACAACATAATTATAGCAATACTAACTTAATTTTTGAAGTGTTGAATATTTAGTGCATTTATAAATTCCTAAATTGAAACAAGTCAACAACATATCTGAAACTTAAGATGATAAATGAGGCAAGTTACAGCTCTCATGTAGTTTTTTACTAATCCGCCTTTTCTTCCTTTTGTTTGGATTCCCTCTTATAGGAAGTAATGTTCTGTATTTTGCATTTCCTCCTAATAGATTTAGACCTATGTTGAGGGATTGGAATGCTAAATAAATTTTTACCTTTTTATAAAGTGTAAACTGTGTTCCATCTTCACTGCAAAGACATTGTTTTTTTTTCTACTTTTCATTACATACGATTTATGCACATTAATATTGATTTACTGCTTACTTCATCCAAAGCTTGTCAAGTTTCAAGTAAATTAGTATACAAAACAATTTTTGCCAAAATATGACTTGCTTTAGGTCTAGTTTTATTATATTATCATGTTTAAGTGGTGGTTTAGAATCCCATTTTCATCCCTGTATATTTATATAATGTGTATCTCATCCTTAATACAACTTTGTTACATTTTAAGTTAGTGTAAATGTGCATGCATATACCACTATTTTTAATTTCTAAAAATCTCATAAAAAACTTTATAGCATCCAATGCTTCTTAGGAAAACATTGTCCAACCGTCAATTAATTGACATTTGAAAGTTTCTTCTTTTTAAAAAAAAAAGCTTCATGTTGAAGTTAACAGCCTTATAAGGTGACATTTTATGAGTTAAAAGTATATTTTTTATGTTTCAAGTATAATGTAACCCTTTTCAGATGAACTCATAAAGATTTCTTATATATAACTTTATATTCTATTTGTTTTTAAAACTTGACAACAAATGTAATATATATGCACTTTGAAATAATGACGATTGAAACATAAAAGTAAAATCCTTAATTTATTTTTAACTTTATTATGTAAATATAAGCTGATGATTGCTTGATTTTATTATTATATTGTTATTACTCTTAATATGATGATTTGAGACTGACCTAGGAAGTCTCTATGTAATTTAATATGTTCAAATACCTGCATTTGATTTTCTCCAATTTAACTTATTTGTATGAAATCAAATTGATTTATGATTGTTCATTTATAGACAAATAAATATATGAACAAAGGGAAAATGGTGTCAAATGGTTGAAAGGAGGATAGAAGGACAGGGCCTACACATTTACCAGAAAACTGTAGGCCTCAAAGATCACAACTAAAACCAACAAAATACTTGATTATCTAATTGTTGGGGTACATTAGTCCTCTTCTTCAACAAACTGGCTGTACCGACTGGTTATGTTAATTGTGAACTTTTAGGCCTACATTTTTCTAGTAAATGTGTAGGCCTTGCCTTTCTATCTTCTTTTAAATGTTTAATCTAATACAGACAAATATATGATACAGTTTTATCTTTATATATGTTGTAACTGATGTTAATGGGTCTTGTTCAAAATTTGTATTTATTAATTTATTTATTTATTTTGTATTTATAATGATTTATCTGTTTATTGCACTAACTATTTATTAAATATATAATATAGCTTGGGAACATGTGAAATGTGTAAGTCTCTCAGTATGAATCCAAAGTGTTTGATTATTAGTTCAATGAATGCTTTTTTGGGTCATATATTATTTTTATTTGAATTGTTTTGTTGCAAGAGTTGTACAGTTTGCATTCAATGTGAGGTGTAGCTCAGAGATTTATTTAACAATTTAAATACTATTAAGCCTAAAAGTAATATATTTATACATACATCGGAAGTAACATTTTCCACAAAAACACATTTTTTATCTTGTATTGGGCCATCAAAACTTTTGAATGTTAAACTTTTTTAATTTATTCTGTTAAACAATTTGTTCTTAATTTTATAACCTTATTTATTCAGGGTTTTTATCATAAACCATTATTGTTGATGTTGCCTAGTGATTAGATTTTAGCATTTCTTAAAAAGATGTTAGATTTATCTTGGGACTTTGAAAAGTCCAAGTTTAACTGTTAGATTATTTATGGTGACTAGTTGATTAGCAATATAAACCATTTTCAGGTGGGGTTAATTGATGTGTCAGCGCCGACTCTAAATAACAATTTAAATACTCCTTTTTGACTGTACTACTAATATTCTAAGAATAACCAAAATTAAAATTTTGAAGATAGTTGTTTGAATTTAGAAATAGTCTTGTGTGCTACAAGATATGAATGTCATTATAATAATCTCATCTGGCACTATTTCTTGATGGTTGTTTCTCATGCTGTTTTATTGTGTTGCTCAGTTTTCTAGTGTGCTCAAAGAATTGTTAGGGTTGTTTTTGCTGTATTTTTTTTATATTGTGTACCTTTATTCCATGACTTGTACCGACATATTGTGTTTGTGCACAAACCTACTGTTTTAGATAACAAGTTCTTGGGATGAGAACAACTTGTAATAGTTAGACCATATTTTGCCATTTTATTTCATAAACTCTCCTCACAATAACATTATTTTTTGGGTTGGGTTGTTAAAGCTAGTGCGTACTTGCATTTAATAATCAAAATATATTCTAAATTTCTAATAGCTGTAACATGCATATTTTATAGTGTGCATTGATATTTATTGCAACATCACTTAAAATATTTACTCATCCTTTAAGAGTTAACTCTGAACTCTTATTACTTTGGCTGGCTCTTAAACTTTAATGATGGCCTAGTAAGACGGTATTCTAGATTATCTGTCGATCTAAAAGCTATGGTCACATTTTCTAGGCCAATAATGAAAACTGATCTTATTGCATTTCAGTATTAATGATGAGTGGAGTAATAAGACTATAAAAGAGTTTGGAATATCATGCACTTCACTCATATTAACTTGTAGGGCCCTGTTATTGAAAAAAATTTACTTTGTACACGTAAGGGATGTTCTAAATAGTGTTATTTTTAATTAATTAGGTTATCACTTTGCAAACTCACTGACAGAACCTTGAGCAAGTTGAAATATGTTGGCTATTGTGATGACTAAATATCATTTATTAAAACTGCTATTTAAATAGTTTATCTAAAGTATAGTAAACCACTTTTAAAATTTATGAACTCAAAACCTATATTGAAATATTGTTTAAAATTATTTTGTATCTTGATGCACCGGAACTAGACAAATGTCTATTATCATTTATCTTAATGATAACTTTTATTTTTGTGGTAACAGCTAAGAGGTCAAGACACAAAACCAATTTTCACTACCTCAAAATAAGTTGTAATTTAATACCATTTGTTTTTTTTATTAATCTAATAACTAGATCTTTATAATCTTTACAGGGCCCACACATTTATATCTTCTATCCCTCCCTAAGCATTCTGATCTGTGATACATAATATATTATATTACATTTGTGACTAGCTTGCTTCTTCTGATGTGCCAGCCATCCTGTTTATCTAAATGTCTTGTCGTAGACAACAATATTCAATAGAGGACAATCCTAATGTAATGCATGTGATATCTGAACACTTATAATAATTACATAACGAGACCAAAACTTCTCAAATGAAATTAGTTTAGCCGTGATTAAATAACTTAGAGTTGCATGAACAAATAATAAAATGCTTTGTATTATTCCTGTTTTATACATGTAATTGTGTGACAAGTGTTTAAATAACATCATATCATTACTTAAACTTTAATATGGACGTTAGAAGCAACTAGAGCTTTTTGCTAGTTTCTTTTTTATGGATGATGGACACATTTTTAAGTACTGTATTTGATTCTAAATGTAAAATGAAAGTAAGTTTTTGTATTTGAAAGCACAAACTTGTAAAGGACTGAGGGGGCTATTATTTGTTATCTAAATGAACTGGCATCTATTACTTAGACAATTTACTGTGCATTTGTAACTTTTTGACTCTCACTTTGAACCCTTGGACATGGACATTGCCCTAATTGTCTAGGTAGTCGAATTCTTATACTTGTAATTGTTGTGTTATAGAATTAGAAAAATCTATCTTTGCTCTTGCAATCTTATTCCTTTTGTAAACCCTTTGGTATTGTGGGTAGCAATTTGGGTTAGAAAAAAATCAACAAAACACTAAATATATTTTCTTTGTTGAGTTTGAAATGATTTAAAACAATGATTAAATGTTTGAGAATTCAAATTTTATATTGAAATTTGGAGGAAATAAATATAAATTGTTTTTGTACTTTGAAAATTATATATATGAAATACAGTATTACATTACTTTTAGTAATAAGTGCACTTTTAAAAACTTGATTTCTCAGTGATTTGAAGGATTAAGGTGCAAATATGTAGGCCTACCTGTTCATCTAACATATAAAACTGTAAGATTGGAAGCCTAAAAAGAATGCCTCTCCTTTATATATAGAAATAAGGATATTTGTAATGTGACGTGTCCCAAATTGTAGCCCACTGCCGAGAGCTTGCTGGCAAGCAAAAGGCTGAAATATGGACTTTTGTGATTTGTCTTATCCCACAATGTCTTATTATCTTTGTTGCAAAATGTCCTCTACATGCATCTCTGTTTATTGTATCTTCTAATTGTCATGTTTAAATTAATTTACTCTGAATTCTATAGAGCAGGTCGGTTCAAAACATATTGGTAATTTTAAGGTTTGGCCCACAAATGATTGGCTCGAAATGCTCCCTTTCAATTTGAGTAGCCAACTATCCAATCTTATTTGAGTAATCTTTGTTATTCCCATTTGGATTAAAACTCCTATTAGTTATTCAACTTTGATTTAGTCACTATTAGAGGCATTGAAAATTGGCACTAATGATAAGAAATATATGTTTTACAAGTTATATTTTCAAATTCCGACCATAGCTTAATAGAGAGAGCTCCTAAATTGAAAATACTATAATATACAAAACTTTATTTTATACTTGATATATAACTCCACAATAAATCTATGAATTCTGTGTCCTGCCTAAAAATAATAGTAGTTTTGTGATAAGTATGAATACTTTCATCATCAATTTTCTGAGTACATACCAGAAGGCATTTATTCGGTTCAGTTGCTATCAGGCATATCAATTCCAAAACCTGTATTTGGACTTACAACATTAAAGACAAAATGAAAACCTTTCAATAGTGTTAATGCAGTTGTGTTTTTAAGTCACTATAATATTGTCTTCAATGAGTGAAGGACTCATTTAAAAAAATAAATTTTCAATAAGAGATGAATTGCTTACAAAATTAATTTGAAATTGCTTTTTTTTTGGGTCCCTTTGCTAATAATATTATGATACTAGAATGCAATGCTTAGTACATTTGTTTGCAGATCTTAGAATAGTACCCAAAAACAGCACATTCATCGGGATCTAATGTTTATAAAGGCTTTATTAATTTTGTTCATATCAGTATTCTCAGTTTAATGTGTTTTTAAAATATTCTTTTAAAATTTAATCCCATTAAACTTAGGTTTTTTTAGGCTTACAAATTTTTTTGGTTAGTTAACAAACACACAAAGTTTAGTTTAAGGACTAACCTAGAACTGAAAATCATATTTATTTAGCCACCTCCTTAGTTTAAAGTAGCTATCATATCTACTGAAAGTATAGCTTTCGAGACTTTTCAAAAGTAAATTTAGAAAATAATTTGTTTGTTAATAATTAATTGCACAGCATTCAAATAGAGTTTATTAACCGAATTTAATCTTCCCACAGATGTTTTTCAATTACAAAAGAATGGTTTAAGATAAGAGAAAGAAAATGAAAATAATTCTTGTCTGAAAACACATCCCTAAGTTAAATAACTTAAATGTTTTATTTAATCACCTAACTTGGTTTAAATTGAAGTTCTATTGTGTACAAAAAGTCTAATCCTGATTTGTAATGAATAAAGTTATAACATTATACTAAATAAATTTGTATTTTGATATATAAGGTTGGAAAAAAATATTATTTGGAGGATGGGGCTTAAAATTATTGCAAATTAACTTGAATATTATATATTGCTACGAATATAAAAATTACAGCTAAAAGGTTTAATGTTTTTGACTATTTCTAGCCTACAATAAACACAACTATTTAAATAACATCAATTTTAAAAAAAAAACATTATTGTATTACTCTTTAGTTACAATTTTCATATTGAAGGCCTACTTATTACACTCTGGTTTGTAATCTTTTTAAATTTTACGTCTTAGACACTTATAGACCCTGTATTATATGCATACACAGTGGACAAAAACTTAGCCTGTACCAAACTATATTTACCAGACAAGAAAGCTTATACGAAGACCAAAGACATGCTCAATTTAGCTTAACTATGGTGTCACTTTCTTATATTTTAAAGATGTCTTTGGAGACAAATGGCTGTGAAAGTAGCCAGTTCAAACACTTCTCTTACTAGTAATCTTTGATTGATGGAAATAATTCTCTTGGAGAGTTATTCTCTTTATTAGTTCAGTTGGTACTATTTATTGTTCAGGCAATTTCACGATAAAGATAAACAATGATGGGATTAGTGTTAATTCACATTTAAATAAACAAAATTAACCTTAATTCACAAATAAAAGGCAAAATGGTCAATTTCACTAAAAGATTTTGTTTAGTTTTATTTCACATTGTATTAGTACTTTGAAAATGCTGCATTGGTCATTACATTTGTTTTGATAGTAATTTTAATGTGCTGAGTAAAAGATCATAAAAACATGTCTCGTGGAATTTCAGTGTGTCTATCGGTATGTTAGTGCATGTCAGGTTACTTTTTAGTATTCCTGTTAATATTTAAAACTATCAATATAACGACATGTTTGTTTTGAACAGTCCTGTACTAGGTTGTCAATTCTTGCCCATAATGTGTTGTTGGGAACAAAGTAATGTAGATCTCAGGGACATGGCTCCAATATTATTTATGTTAGCTTTCAAAGTAAACTCTGCTCAAGGACAATGGAATTTGGTAGTACCTTAAAAATATATAATGTATAGGAAATGTATAAATTGAATCAACTGATATATGTTTATTTACTATGCCAAGTGGAAAATGTTAGGTTTTAAATATGGTAAATTCTGCACATGCAGAAAGGATGAAATATGTTATGAAGCACATGATAATTTGAAAGTTGCATTAAGATAGTCTTACAACTTACTTTCTAAAGAAACGGTAGATTGGCTGTCCATTTGGAACCAATATTAGTTGACGGTGTGTATGTGAATAACTTCTATTTTCTCCATCCTTAACTTTTCTTTGGTATATTTACCATTTGGTTCCATGACCAAAGGTTCACAGTTGACTGTCCCTTGCCATTCGTGTTGTGAATTCAATTTGCTGATGTAGCTAGAAACTTACATTATACCATAGCTTTATACCATAAGGTAATGCCACTTAACAAATAATTCTACCAAAAAAAAAATGTGCTAACTTAAAATAAACAATGCTTCCATCCTATATGTGTTAACTAGTTGATTGAGTTTTGTATTAAAAGTTTATATGGCGTGTTAGTTTCTTGATATCATTCCGGATTGGCGGTTATTTAACTGCCGGGATAGGTAGCTGTAACTTAACTGCTGGTTTGAATTTAACATAACTTGATTTGGTTGTAGTTTTGGTTTGGAGGTATCTAGTTTAGTGTATGTTTACTGGCTAGAATTATATAAAGTTTTTGTTTTAACTGTTGACTGGAACCTGGATGTTTCTATAAATGATGAGTTTTATTTGTTTTATTATTAGATTTCATTGGTTTGTGCAATTGTTTAATTATTTTTCCCTCTTAATAAAATAATTACTTGTATTTTAAAAGTTACCACATTATTATGTTTAAGTAGAACTTTGATCAAACTTTGGTGCAAATTGATAAGCTAGATTAGTGTGGTAAAGTTGGTCGAAGACCTTTGCTAACAATGTTGATGTTTTTTACTTTTGGGGCTTGCTGAGTGTTTTATTTTACATTTTTCGGGTAGATTTTTCCTATTCTTGTATAAACTGCCACTAGGCTAAGTTGTTGTGCCTCTACCAAACTCTCCTACACACGGTGCAATGTGTTGAATCTGTTGGTGTCTGCATGCGTCCGTTGTGGGTGGCGCGTTGCGTCGTTCTCATTTGCACTCGCACAATCTCGTAACTTATTATATTGATTGTATTAAAGTACTAATTCAATGGGCTGTGGTAGATTTAATAAATTAATTGTGGGTGATATATAACACTTGTATTACTAGTTGAGGAATAAATAACTACTTATCAACAAGATGTTGATCAAAATATTTTAGTGTTTTTTAGTCGAACTCTGTAGCCTAGTGCCATGACACGATTAATAGGAGCAAGTTTGAGCATAGAAGTGTCCTCTCTTTCGAGGAACAGTAGAGAGTCTTATGTCTGTTTGTCATCGGTATAGACATCTTGCCATTGGTTGTCATGGCTTGCCTCAAATGGAAGAGATATATTATTCGTGGGATGATGGATACAATGTTAGTATTATTTGTTGTTAGTGACCAGACTTCTAGTTAGAGTACAAAGTCTATGTGCAACATGTTTATCAAAATATTAGGGTCGTAAGGTCTAAAAGAGTGGGAGCAAGCAACAATATGATATCGAGTTTAAGCTGTTCTTTCAATCTATAGAAGTTGGTGGATTATTATGTTAATGTAATGCTATAAACACCTTTCATTAAGTAAATTTATTACAAACGAGTGAACAATTGAAAACCTACAGATTTTTATATAAAACTTTGACTGTTTTAATATATTTAGAAAAGCTAGCGTTTGCTTCATGGTGTCTGCTAAACTTGACCTATGAAATCCCCGACCTTTTCCCTGATTTCCCCTGATTATTTCCTAAAATTCCCTACTAAAAAGTATGTCACTGCCTTCTAACTCGCCCCCCCCCCCCTCTCCACCCTCATTTTTCTATTAATAATTTTTTAAATAATAATAAGTTTTAAAATTTGAATTATAATTGTTTACTAAGAATTAAAAATATATTACACAACTACAAACAGAAAAATGACATTATAATTTACTGATTATTGTATTTCATATTTTGAGTAAATTATCATTTTTATTGCGATTTACCAAATTCCCGACTTATTCCCGTTTTTCCCCAATCACTTCAAATTCCCGGCTAATTCCCATTTTCCCTGATTTTCCAGAATGGTAGACACTCTGTGCTTTCAATGTAATGATGATATTAATTCAAATAATAATTACATACAAGTAGCTTCAAGTGTGCTATTTTTTTTTAACATGGAAATTAATTGTATGCATTACCATTACAATATGCCACCTTTGATTGAAAGGACTGCTTGAAAAGTGTAAATAACTCTTCCAATCAGAAAGTTAATTTGGTTAAAGGTTTCAATGGTCACAAAAGCATAATATTTTATTTGCTTTCAACCACTCTTACTGTGAAATAAAAAAGTTGTTAAAATATCCCTGCAAGAAAACACATGTTGGCGGAAATAATCATATCTCCTTTAGTCTCGTACGAATTGAACCCATATTATTTAGAAATTAGTCTACAAGATAGAACACCATTATAGATCTGGCAATGCAGCACTGATTCTCTTGGCATCATATCAACAGGTCTTTGAAATAAATACTGTCTTTTACGACTTATGTAAACAATAATGTGATTATTGTCTTTGAGCTTAATAATAATAATAACCATTCTTGATGCTATTGGAAGCATTTATATGTAATAATATTGTGTGTTTAGCAGATATATGATTTTTGGCTGCTTGCATCATAAGAGTCTGCATAGTAGCTGAATTAATTTCTTTAAATTACTTTGCTCAAATATTTACTATTTCAATTTTTAGCAATGCACATTTGATATTATTTTGTAGGTTTGTGTGTAAATACTTCTTTATAAATAACCTCTTAAACTTTGAGATACTTCATTACATGTACGTTAAGTCATTAATATGTGGTTATTATACTAAAACACACAAAAAGAGTTGAAGGACTCCATTTAATTTTCAAAATAAATTATTGGTAATTTTTGTTACATAACATAAATTTGGTGGAACTTTTTTAAAAATGTTCTTTAAAAAATATAAACTTACTAATATTAGATTATTAGTTTATTGTTAATTTGAAAAAGTATTTGGGGGTGGGGGGGTCTTGTTAGGAATGGTACACTTCAATAATGAGTAATTTTGGTGATACATAAAAGATAACTTCTTATAGAATTTATATTGATTTCCATTAAATCATTATGGTACCTATAATATTTAAGAATCAATACGGTATATTAAAATAAAATTATTGTAAAAGATGTCAATGAAGATTGTATTAGACTTTCACAAACTTGACAATCATTTATTATGATCTTAAACTAAATTAATAGTATTATTTTATGTGTATTTCCAAATTTGTTAGAAGTCTGATATAATCTTCATTGACAACTTTTACAACAATTTTTATTATAAAATATTGATTGATTCTTAAATATTATATTAATCTATCCTAATTAAGCTTGACAAATATGTTTCAAGAAACAATATATTTCCTTTTAAATAATTCACATTCCTCAACATACAAACAAAATGGGGTAAACTTTGTTCAATATTTTTATTTGTTTAACATTATTAACAGGATGGGAACTCAAGTTCCTTAGACACACACATTAACACCTAAATATTTTTTATATACATAATTCTTAATTTAATAGTGAAATATATTTAAGAAATATATATATTGGTCTATCTAAACAATTTATACTTCCTTCAGTAGCATCTGGTAGGTGTGCTGGCTATTCCTCCTAATTTAAACCTTGAGTTACATGTAATTAAAAAATATGTATTTATATTTAAAGTATTTGAACCTTGATTTGACTTTTCTTTTAACAGAAAAAGTAGTATTTGCACACTTCAATATCAAAATATTACTCCACTCTGTTTTGTTATAAAGTAATATTAATTCCTGTTACCAGACTATTTACATTTTTACTTTTATTTGTTTACAAACCTGATGTTGATGATTGTAAGTCAATTGTGCATAAAAAAACAAAATGTATAATGGTTCCTTCATTCTGTGCATTGTGTCAACTCTTAGGTCAAAACTTTTATTCCTTGTTGGAAAGTAAGTTTTTTGGTGCAAGCAGCCATAGTTATTTAAAGATGTTCGTTTGATAGGCATTTGCCTGCCTATATGTTTGTTTAACATAGCTCATTCTATTACTTGGATGGGGAAATATTTATAATTCATTAATAAAGGCTAGACATATAATTGTATTATTATCCTTTGTATAGTCAATAAAATCAAAACATCGTATTGCTTTGTAGAAAACCTTTTGGAAGAATTAAATGGTCATAAAGTGTTTTAAGGTTAGACTGTTTAGGTACTTTACCATGACTAATATAATATTAACTAAAATTCATTTGCAATTTTGTATGTATCTTCATGCAGGTAACCTTACTAAATATTTGCTTGAATTGCTTTATATAAACTTAAAAACTAGTGTTTCTAAATAAATAATTGACAATTTACTCCAGTGCTTACAAAATAGAAAAATACACTAGTAGTGAGAAGGCATAGATACTGTTTCAAATGGAGCTAAACTTAATTATATTTAATATTATCTCTACTGGGTTATTTTCTTGTCTTTTCATAGCTTCCATTATAAAATGTACGTGTGTAATGTTATTACTTATGACAACATTTGAGAACTGGAGCAGCCGCTTGTATATTCAGCCATGTCTAGTTGTTCACAATAAACAAAAATGATAGTCCTCGTCTACAAAGCATGGCTTCCTTTGAAACAGTTGAAAAAGCCATACATCTTTAACATGTATCGTTTTATTACGCAAATTTCTAGAACAAGAATCTAAAATAAATTATTGAAATGAAAATAAACATTTGGATTTATTTCAGTCTAATTCACCCTTGGAAGTGGTTAGATAAAAGGTTGAGTGGAAACAAGTTATTTTTTAGATGTACCTAGATGAATGTCAATAACAAATATGAGGGAGAAAAATGTTGGTTGGCAGCATTTTGCTTACATTTTGTGCAATGGTTTAAAGTGTCCTTTCTGTGTGAAAATTAATAAAAGTTTAAAACTTAAATAAAACTGTTTAAAATATTGATTTCATTCCTTTCCGAAGCAAACCTTTGTCCCTATTTTTTTTTATGGATCTTATATAAAATGTTATATGTGCTTTATGCTATAATGTTGTAACAGTTCAACTTCACCTTTGATGAGACGTGTATTAATCACAACTTGTGATTGTGTGGAATGCCAGGCCTCCACCGTGGTTCGGATCCCACTTTAAACTGTAGGTCCTCCATTTCATCTCACAATCACCATACCATTACACATTAGCGTAAGTGTGTATAACCTGAACGGGTAGTAAGATGCGGTGATAATAATAAATGTAACAGTTCATTGTAAAACATTATCTAGAAACACATGCCCCTAGACACACTTAAAACAAATTGTGTAAATACTTTTATCATTTTCTGATCAAGTTTATTCCATAAATAAATCTTTAATCCAAGTTAGTGTTTTGACAACAGTAAAAAAAAAATCCATGGTTTTCAGCTTATTTTAATAAAAGCTTCTGTGGCAGCCTTATGAACAAGAGCTGTGCTGCCTGGGTAAACTTTCATTTTGGCGCCCCGCCCCGATACTTTTAATAATTTTGGTTCAAACCTCGTAATATGATTAAAAAAAAATTGTGGACGTTACTAGCTTCTGAAACTGAAAAGCACTAACTGTACACAAAATGAGTTGAACAGAAACACCAAATAAAATTATTATACTATCAAATATGTCTTAATAATTCACTCAAACACCATGGACAGTCATTGACCAAGTACCTGGCTGAGGGCAAAACACAAGTGTCTACTTCACGGAGAAATTCTAATTTTGCTGGGTCTTAAATGTGCTATTTATAAATTTATGGCGTTTGTCTGACCACTTACAAATGGTAGACTTATTGTATAACATATGGTTGGTTCTCGGTTGTCTCTTCCTTCAATCTAGTCTCTCATAATTGGTAGACATTAATTATTGTGCAGTATTAGAAGACTAGAGAATACCAAGAGGTATTATAAAAGTTACCACATCCAAATAATACATTCATTATTTCACAAATTGTCCCACCGGTTATATTTTCCTTTGTTTTCATGTCTAATAACAAATCTTGTTATGAAGTGTTAGGAGACTACAGAAGAATAATGGGTATTATTAAAGTTACCACTTCTAAAATAGAACCTCTATTAACTTACACGTGGTTTAGGAACCCACTTTCATAATAAACTACTGATGATGAGAAATGAGTTCAAATCTCATTTTGAGTGTTCTGAGGGTGGTTTTTCCTAAATTACTTTCCACTCTTCCTCCATACAAGTGTTGGTACATTTCCTCTTAATTCCAAATAGTTCATCCAGCAACTAATAAATAGTTTGCCAGTTATATATTTATTTTTCTTTAGTTTTACACCTCAAATATGGTAAACATTTGTTGTAGGGTAGGTACTA
Source organism: Timema poppense (assembly GCA_902141375.1). Taxonomy (NCBI): domain Eukaryota; kingdom Metazoa; phylum Arthropoda; class Insecta; order Phasmatodea; family Timematidae; genus Timema; species Timema poppense. The sequence continues at coordinate 27,347 of CABFOV010002029.1, read as the reverse complement.
AGAGCATAAAAAATAGCAAGAGGTATTATAAAAGTGACCCCTTCTAAATAGTACATTCATTGATACACAGATGGCTCTACCAGTTACACTTTCCTTTAGTTTTATGTCACAATTTGGCGTATATTGGATTCGAAGTATTAAGAGACCAGAGAATACCAAGAGGTAAATAAAGCCTTAAGTGACGACTTTCAAATAGAAAATTTGTTTTGAAGTATTAGGGAAGAGACTAGATGTAAGACATTAAAAGTAAAAAGTTGAATTTTCTTCATGAAAGTTTGTCGTTTCTATTCAATCTGCTGCATTGTCTCAAAAATGGGGCAATTTACTGTGGAGTGTTAAATTAGAGAACACCAGGAAATATATTATATACTTAATGACATGATCCAAATATTACAGTTTCTCACAAATATTTTTTTTAGCTCCGTATCTTACAACCTCTTCGGGTACAAATTACTCTAATTGTTTTAGAGATTAGGAAGGTTATATTCAAATGAAGTGTACCCGCATTTGTGTGGAGGGAGGGTGGTAAACCATTTATGAAACACCACCTGACCAAGATTCAAAGCTCGCTCTCCCCATCATCAGCAGTCTAGTCTACTGCTAGAGTACCTCGTTAGACCATGCGGCCAACGACGCAGGTGATACAATCTATTGCTTTAGTAAAAAGAAATAACATTTTGGCATTATTTTTTTTACTTTTTCAAAGTTGACATTTAAAATCTGATTTAAACTATATTTTATGTCTCTACTTAAATATTTTGACTGTGTTAGGTATGATACATATTTATGCATTATTTCACTCAAATATAATTGATTTGAAATGTATCATACTATGAATCAACTAAAGTTATAATAAATATATATACAAGCAAAATCAAGAATTCTTTTAAAACAAAGGCTGTTTGAATCAATGGTTAACAGTGTTCTGCCCAGAAAATGTCACCAGCATTATTAAGCAGACTGGTGGGAGAAGTGTAATACTTTGCAATATTTGATGATTTGTGCAACAAGTATTTATTTTAGTCGGGCAGCGTTTAAAAGGCCACGGGGAGAACACTGGTGAATTTCATCAGCCACACTTGTTATGCAGTGTAATCAGACCATATTCCAGTTGCTGTCGATAATTGTCTGTTCAAGTTTGGCATGTTTTCATTGCCCCATTGCAATCACTACTGCACATTATAACTATCCCTAAATTACATTTTTAATTGACTTGTAACACTGTATTTAGCTTTCATATTTGTGTTTAATGTTTAGCCAAGATGGTGGGTTTTGTCTTCAGTTGCCACTTGGAGTGGTTTTCCGCTGGGTTGCATGTGCTGGATTTTCTTCTCATTTATATTATTTATGGAATTTTTGTTTGATTTTGAGGGTTGCTAGTGAGCCTGTTTTTTTTGTCAGTTGTGGAATTGAGCAAGGAGGGTTGCTATGCTAGAAAGTGTATTGTAAATTAGATTGGGAGCTTTTAACAGCCTAAGACTACAAAGTATATTTAAGTTTCAGTCTTCAAACGATAAATTTAATAAAAGGTTGTTCGTAATGAAATATGGAGACTTAATTCATCATAATATGTAGATGCAAGTGAACAGGAAGCTGTTCACACGTTATATTAATACTGCAAAGGAGTTAGGAAACTGTGCCTGATCCTGTATGAAAAGAGAAGGTAGCGTGTGACTCATTAACTCGGCGTACTAAGTTTTACAGTTTTGGCCTTCTTAATTGTGAGACCCGGTAAAGTAACCTACATCCATTCTACTGTGTTGTAAACTGGTTCAATGACTTCATTGTTACTTTGCTGTACTAATGAAAGGCAGTTTTGGTCATCAATATAATTTACATGGCTATTAGGGTTGTAGCCTGGTGGTTGGTAACTGGCTCTACAACTGCTATTGTTATATTGCCTGGTAAAGTAACATTTTGAAATTACCATTTTATTGTTGTATTATATTTGGAAGAAGGTACAGGAAAGGTGGATAGAAACATATAAAAGGGGGACAAACACAATATGGCCTTTACAATGAAAAGAAGAACACAGTTCACACTTTACACTGCTGCCAATGGACAAGGAGGTAATGGTTGCCTCTTAAAGAAAATTGATCTACACCGCCAAATCCCCCGACCTAGGTTTCATTCTATCGGAACTCATCAGGGAGGAGTGTGAAACGCGCAACGCAACTTCCTAAAAGAGAAAACCAAACTGTTGTGTAACCTGGTGAAATATCTGACAATGCTATATAACTATCAGGGTTATATTGTTTTGCTATCTGATGCAATTACTTATTGTTATTGTTTTGGTAGCCTGGTGGAATGACTGCCTTGTTATTTTTTATAGCATGGTGCAGTAAACAGCTCTGATATTGTCATATGGTTTTATACACCTGATACTTCAGGCTTAGTCCAGCTAATACGTTTGCCCTTTGTTCATTTTACAAGTTGGTAAGGGTACGTGATGATTTGAACTGGCAGGTAATCATGCAAAAATAAAACATTTATTTTATGATGTTGGTGTGTCTTGTTGATATCAGGTTTAAGGTTTGAACTAGGTATTGACCTTCACTCCTCCATACAGACAGGACATTCACATCGGCCAAGTGGGCGAACCAGTGGTCCTGAGATGGGAAACCACTCCTGAAGGGTTGCTAGGGAATATACTCAATTACAGAGATAACCAAACATTTTTCTATCAGTTTTTTTCTTCTTATAACTTGTCTTTACAAATGAAAGTGTTTTTTTTTATTACAGACTAGAAAACACCCACCCACACCACTGATACTTTTTAAAATAATTTTAATTTGTGTAATTTAATGTAGCTATATAATGTCCTCTATGAATTAATATGAGTTAGCAACCCCACTATGTTAGGAATGATCGCATTAAGAGTAAGTGGGGAGTGAGAGTAACATGTCGGCATTGGCTGCTGCGAATGGTTCTTTTACAGTCAATAACCAATCAACAACTAACTGATCATTAATTTAATTATGGTGACCTGGTGGTCTAGGGGTAAGGTGTCTAACTTCTGTGCTGGGGGTCTGGGGTTCAATCCTCGGTCCCGGCAAAGATTTATCTGATTACCAAACCCTCCCTTCACCTCTGACAAGACATCTTGTGAATGTGGGGAATGCCAGGCCTCCACCGCGGTTCGGATTACACGTTAAACTGTAGGTCCTCCATTTCATCTCACAATCACCCTACCATTACACATTAGCGTAAGTGCGTATAAACCGAACGGGTAGTAAGACGCGGTGCTAATAATAATAATAAATTTAATATGTAGATATAAGTGTGTAGTATTCAAATAAATTGTAGACCAACACAAAAATAATGTTTCCAAAGAATTAAGTAATGTGTATTCACATGCTTAAACATCGATTAGTACAAACATAATTGTGTTCCAACCATATTTGTCTACAATTTACCAAATTTACCATAAAACATTTCAGCTAATATATATTTGAATTTGTTACATTGATCAAATAAGGTTATTTGTGAAACATGAATTTACTATAATAAAGAAGAACACACATAAGGAGTGTGATACAAATATAATAGAAAAATAAGTATTAAATCCTTGTTACAATTTGTTTATTGAACAGTGCATTTTCAATTATTCACACTTTAACTTTGCATTAAAATTATAATTTTTTTAAATTCACAAATACAGTACAAACACATCACAATAATTCCATACCAATATTTTATCTTCTTTATCCACTATTCACACAATATACAAAATTATTGATGGTGATACACACAGTAGAAAACATAGAGCAATAATAACATTGATACTATACACAGTGATAGCAGCTACAAAAATATAAGAACAAACCCAATGCTACAAAATACACATACTTTTTTTATTACAATAAATCTTTAAAATTCATAACAGAATTTCACTTATAGGAAGGTTTGTGTTGAGACTTTAAGAGATTTAACTAAAAAATCTTGTTTCTAAATATACCAAACAATTTCTCAGATTTGCTCTTTTTAAGAAAAAACTCATATATATATATATATGTGTGTGTGTGTGTTGTTATGCATTTTTTTGGGTTATATTGTAAAGAAAATGAACCAAATGATTGCCGATCACCGATTTGGTTTATTTTCTTTACAATATAACCCCCAAAAAATGCATAACGACATATTATTATTATTGTTGTATTTAGGGCTGGGCCAATCAACCCTTTTGCCATTATTTGTTGCTGATATCGCCGATCACCGATGCCACCCATTTGGTTTATTTTCTTTATAGGTCTAATATAACAAACACTCATACATTTTTGAATATTACATTTTTCGTTCTTTAAATTCATTATAAAAAGATCAATAAACATTAAAAAAATCATACTATAAACTTGAATATGCTGTGGCAACCATTTGAAAAATCCACTTCGGTGGTTGCATAGTCCAAGGCGTAGCTCTCACAGTAAAATTTTACCTTTCTTATCCCAAACACATTAGCGTAATAAGTACATATTATGTGTATAGTCCAGACATGTAGTAAGACATGATGCTATTTGAAAAAGGGGGAGGGGAAAGTACAAGGTAGACAGGTATTTTATAGTTCTTTGATATATGCAAAATGCTAGACTCTGAACATAAATTATTAATATATAGTTATTTTTTTTCAAAACTAACAAAAAGTTATTTAAAGGATTAGATTCTATTTATTTGTTTTCATATTTTACATATAAAATAGCTTACAATTAATATTATTATTTATATTTTTAATAATAGACTTAATCAAACAATAGTTATTAATAACAAAATAATACATTTAATTATCAGTTAATATCTATAAAATAAGTAATGAAGGTAAAAAATTATGTGAGCAGTCCAGTAGTCATGAACTCTTGTTGATTATTTTACGCGAATGTCACTACTTAAATCTACCATCTCATTCGTTCGCACTTATTATTTGTTGCTTACAAAGCTTTGAGCTTGAAACCACCCTTCAAGTAATTTCTCTCTCTCACAATCTGTTTCACTAGTAAGCCTTGCTTACATAGTTCAAAAGATCGGCGAGAATAATTTGGATCAAGATGCAGATAATTGGTTTAACTGATTATACCATAGTCGGATTAGCGGCATAATCCTTTAATAGACATTGATAATATTTATAAAAAATATACTAAAAATTACTCTTAAAATCTCAAAGCAAAGGCTATAAGCGCCAACAATTAATTTAATCAGATTTAGTATGTCATTAAATATATTTAAGTATACATTTTTCTTCGGATTTGAATAAAAACTGTACTTATGTGTAGTAGCTCAATAAAGATGGGTCTATGTTCATAAATAATAAATAACTACAGTAAGTCCTGCTATAGTGTTGCCTATTAGAACGTTGTTTGGTTACAATGTTAATAATCTGTGACCCTTTTTTTTACATAACATCCCTATTGGATACAACATTGTTTTCCAGCTAGACTCGCGCCAAGTGTCAACTGCCTGGTTCCCGTTTGTGTGGGCTAAATAGGCCTACGAGTCATACAGGTCACACCAAATATTTCTCCCCTCCACCGCTATCCCGCCAAGCAACAAGCCACCCGTTAATAATAATAATGTAAATAATAATATAAATGGGTATTTTTAATTTGGAATATTTTACTTAAAATTGAGGCATTTTTCACATGATTTAGAGACTTTCTGCATTACTGAGTGGCAACACTTAAGATGGCGCAAGCTAAGCAAATTTGTTCAAGCATATGAACTTGTGTTTAGCTTTCTTTGTAGTTTTTATATTTAATATATTTTAAGTTCACGTGTGACTTGTGTTTATTTGTTTTATTTTTTATTTTAGTTAGGGGTGGTTTTTATCTGTTTTCAATGGCGTCTTAACGTCCATGTAATTTATCCAACACTTTAATTGCAAAGAAAAACAGATGATCAATTAGTCTGGCTGTTAAAATGGACGTAATACAGTGACTTGAATCCGGTCAGCGCGGTGTAGCCAATAAAAAGGTGTGGATAACTGGTGCCATGTTCTGTGAGTGGTTGAAAGTCTATGCAATACTTGCGTGTAAAAGATACTGTGTGAAGGAGAATTTAGACTTCAGAATTCTCCTCCTCATAGATAATTCTTCCTCACATCCTCATGACATTCCTGACTTGGTCGAACATGTGAAGATTGTTTTCCTCCCTCCCAATAAGATGGCTCTAATCCAACCAATGACCAAGGTGTATTACTTGCGACGTACGTTTGAGTAACTTGTCACGGCTACAGATGGTGAAGAAAAGACCAGCATCAAGGAGTACTGGCGGAGCTACCATCTCTTTAACGCCATCAACAACATATCCATAGCTTAGCAAGAGGTTTCTCATACATGCCTCAACGCGGTGTGGTGACATCTATGGCCTGAATGCGTCACAGATTTTAAAGGATTCGAAGAGATTGTGCCAAGTGCAAACACAAACCTCCTCAACATTGCTCGTGAAGCAGGCTTCCAGAATCTGGAAATGGAGGACATAGAAGAGGTGGTGGACAGCGAGATTGAGGAACTCACTAACGAGGAGCTACAAGAGCTGGCCCAAAATCCAAGCCCTGAATCTGACAGCGAAGAGGACAAGCCTTCACGCAGATTTACTACCAAGAGCATGGCTACTGCATTTCACCACATTCAAGAAGGACTTTAGATGTTGGCCGATGAAGACTCTGATGTAGAACGCAGCGTAAGAGTTCACAAGACTGTCATGGAGGGCCTTACATGTTACCAGGAAAGAAAAGAAACGTGCCACTAAGCAACCAACTATCCGTGCATTCTTTCAACCAGTGGTCGCCATGGTGACACATGAGGGGGATAAGATTATGAGTGGTGAGCCAGTCCCATCCGCGTCCCGAAATTAAATGTATTCCTGTCCTGAGCTGTTTCCGCGATATGATACATGTATTTGTAAGTATTTTGGGGGGGCCTTGGAACCTAACTCCTACACTTAACATTGATTCTTATGGGAAAACATAACTTTTATAAAGTTGTTTTCTATAAAGTTGCGTTTCTCAGGAACATAACACAACGTTATAAGAGGATTTACGGTAGTTGCAAGTAGTGCTCAAGAAGTTAAAAAACAATATTTTAAATGGTAGCATTCATAATTAATATTGTTTTATTTTAATTTAGCAAAAGTGAAATACATGATTACCTAGAACTGATGATCTACAATAGCCCCATGGCTTCTTTGGTGCTGACTGACAGCTTTGAAAAGTTACCAGACCAAATTATGTATCCCTTCGCCGAACCATATGATCTACAAAAACATCTGTTTAGCAGCTGTCACTTCCAATGTTCATTCTCAGACCAATCACTTTGCCATTTGGCCACGTGAGCACACTTTAACACGTGTACCATCCTAACAAAAGAAATTAAATTAAAAAAACAGCAGTAAACAGAAAGTGATGGGAGGAGCAGATAACAGAAAGTGTTCAAGTAAAAGGAGAAGAATGGAATAAATTGGAGGAGGGAGAGTAGGGGTAGAATAGAAGAAGATAGAGACATTTTACTTAACTGACCCGGCCACAGGTGGTGATGATGATGATGATGATAATGAGTAAACAGTACAAATATAAATCATACAAATTGATAACATTAAATCAAAGAATATTAAAATAAATAAATGAATATTAAACAGATAAACAGATAAACAGAAAATAGTGCACAACACATAAAGTTGATTTGACTTTTAACTTCTTATGGGTTGAGCATAGACAACAAAGAGCTCGAGATGTATCAGCCAATGAGAATGCAAGAAGAGATTTTAGTCAATTAAATGTCAATATATACAGCAGGCGAAAAATATATTATTTTTATGTTTGAAATGCCTTGTAGTAGCCATACTTATTTGTTATTAACAAATTTTCTTTGTTTTAGAGTAAATAACTACAAATGTAAATATGATTGAAATATAAAAGGGAAATATATTTTTGATTCTGTTAATTGAAAAGTAGGTCTGCAATATTATTCTTGCTAATAATAAAATGTGAACCAAATCAAATTAAATCTGATTAGAAAGTAGAAAAATCACTTAAAATAAGGTTATTTTTTTTGTTTCAAACAAAAGAATTTAATAATATTTTCTGAGTAAAACCCTTAAATGAAATATCTTTAAATAACTTAACTAGTAGAGCAATCTGATACCCTAGCTCAGTCCCTAGCCTGTCTGTCTAACAAGGTAAAGGTCCTGGGTTTGATTCCCAGCATGGACGAAAATGTATCACTGGTGAAATGTGTGGGTTTACACTTTTACAATAATTAATTAACTGTTGCGCCTATCCTTTTCTTATGTTAGATTATAAGGTATGTGAAGCCACGACAAGCCTCGAAAGCCGGTAATGGAAAATATATGTCTTGGATACAAAACTGATCTAAGTGAGGTGACAGGTTGGAAACAGTAATGGCTGTAAAGTAAAACCTAGTAGAGCAAAGAGGTTAGGCCAATTTCTTTGAATAAAAGACAATCAATTTAAGAAAGACTTTAATCACTATGTTTTCGTTATAATCCGTTGTATTTTTCCTACTAATAATGATACACTATGCACTATTTACTATTCGCCAAGTGTTATGGAAGAATATAAACCCAGCCTGACAAAATGATTAAATGTGACAGCTTTCAGGTTGTTGAAGATGTACAGTTTTAGTGGTCAAATATTGGTAATGGATATAATTTTTCGATGTCAATAGGAGCAATCCACAAATTACACTAATTTAGGACATCATGGATTGAGCAAGGGGACTCTAAACTAAATGGTCCAATTTTTACTACTACAATACAGTTTAATTAAAAAAGGGACAATGCAAGCTTACCTCCATTGATATTTTTTTACCAGTAATTATAATACATTCTGATATATTACCCACTGAAATAAAATTGAAGTGCACGCTTGAGAAACAAATAAGAATTGAATTACCTCCTCACAATCCCCAAACAAGGGTAAGTTAGGCTGTCTGCTAGGCATTCACATTGCAAGTAAACTCAATAACTATATATCTGTTTACAAATATGTTTGGAAACTTTTGTTTAGAAAAAAAATATTCACAAACTAAGAAACATTTTATTATGGTTATAAAATAATGGAATACATTAATGTATTATAGTTATTAAATAAAACTCCCTTGGACACCCCAAACAAAAACAAAAGTTCTCAACATTATACAATTATTTCTGTATTTTATGTTTGTTACAGTATATGTTTTATCTTATTAAAAAAATTGAAATGTTCAAATGTTGATATACAATTTTCATAATTTTATACAGGATGTGATGTCAAATATGAGGTACAGAGAACAAGAAAATTAATTTTTACATCAAATTATGTTTAGACATTAGTTGGTAGTGTGTGTTTTATAATAACCCCTATAATACCATTCTAATTTTCTACAGAATGTGTCTTCAGCTCTATTGTGAAATGTTTAATGAAGACCAATAGCTAAAATACTCTAAAACAAAAAAAAATAAGGAAGTAGAATAATTTAAAGAAAGACCACACGAATAAAGAGGCGAAAGGTGGGCAGAAATGTATGCATGGTGCCGACATGTCTTTTGTTTTAATTATTGTGATTTACAAGCGTTGTGCATTGGATTCTGCTAGCTTTTCCATATTTACTAAAGTGGGCTTTAGTTACATATTAGTTCATATTTCCTTAGCTCTCTCGATTTACATGTTCAGAAATAAAACTTTAAAAAAAAAAGGATTTTGACCAATACTTTATAAATTAGAGCTTAGCAGAAAATAAATTCGACATTGCAGACCATTTCTTTGGTAGTTGATAGTAAACAAATTCATTCACACATTCTACCTAGCAATTACGGTGCTTTCCACACCCTAAAACTCCTTAGGTTGTCATATAAATTAACGCTTGATCCACTTTTAGTGGATTTCTCTCCTCTTCAGTCGTTAAGTCACGTTAATGAGATGTTTAACATTTACTAACATTATTCCCTACTACACGCCTCGGTGGCGTAGTTGGCTAACGCGTTAGTCGTGATGAGCTGCTCGACTGCTGAGGACGGGGAGATCGAGGTTCGAATCTCGGTCGGGTGAACTGGGGGTGGTTTTTCCTAAATGGTTTTCCACTCTCCCTCCACGCAAATACGGGTTCACTTCCTCTAATTCAACCTTCCCAATTCCTAATCCATTAGAGTAATTAGTACTTAAAGCGTATAACCCGAACGGGTAGTAAGACGCGGTGCTAAATATATATATATTATTCTCTGCTGCACTAACAGATTAGAAAATAAGCTTTGGTGAGTTTCACATAGTTTTAGGTGTAATATGAAACAAAGCTTTTGTGTTTCGTGTTATTCTGTAAACTCAAGTGTTTTTGTTAAGTGTGGACAATGTGCGCCTATTAATTTATTTTTAATAAATTTGGCTGTTGGGTTAACATGTTTACAATGTACACCAAAATGTTAACTATTAATTTACTTAAGGGTGACTCCTTTTATATGGTAAAAATACTCTCAATGCTATATTTCTTATGGAAATGTAACCTCTGATTCTTCAAAAAACATATGAATCTTAAAATAACATTTATCTTTTCAATTATTTGTGTGTATCAATTAGTGAGTTGCTGTGATTGTGGATAGCTTTCCTCAGTTACCAGTATCAGAATCTATAATACAACTAAAAAGCGGCCCTGAATATGGGATGAGCTGAAATGACTCAGTGGTAGAACATTGGTGTGCAAAACTAAAGGTTTTGGGTTTGAATCCTGTGTCTAGGTTGTCATTTTTTTCTTGAATAAATTACAACTTTTTATCTTGGCTAAAAAATGACTCTTTAAGGAAGGCTGAATATAGCCCCTTATACCCGTCACAGTAGTTCATAGCTAGAGCCTCGTAAAAATGGCGAGACGCGATAAAGCGAAAAGTGCCGTACAAAGATGGCATCAAGTACTTTTTCCTTTGGTAGTTTTTAGATATGATTTACAATGGTTCTCAAAAGCGAAATAAAACAAAATCGTCTTGTTACACAAAATTCTCCTATAAAACTAAATAACACTGCTTTTACATAAAAATCTTTAAATAAACACGAAATTAAGAAGAACTTTTGACCATGCCGTAATTTGATTAGTATTTTGCTGTAGTGTAAGCTAACTTTAGGCTATAAAATTGTGAAATATGCAGAGAAACTTGACAAAGAATTTCGAAAGCAAATATATATAAGTTTCAATAATAAATTTTAATTTTGTATACATTGTCTCAATATGTAAATAATACTTAAACACCTCAGATAACATGTAATTTTGAATAAACACAAAATAACACCAAAAATTGAGATTTAAAAAAACCAAATTTAACTAAAAATAAAACCTTTTTACAGGTCTCTACTCATAGCTCATGTTCAATGTTTTATGTAAATTGGTGACCTGGCGGTCTAGGGGTAAGGTGTCAGACTTCTGTGCTGGCGGCCGGGGTTCAATCCTCGGTCCCGGCAAAGATTTATCTGATTACCAAAACCTTCCTTCACCTCTGACAAGACATCTTGTGAATGTGGGGAATGCCAGGTCTCCGCCGTGGTTCCGATTCCACGTTAAACTGTAGGTCCTCCATTTCATCTCACAATCAGCTTACCATTACACATTAGCGTAAGTGCATATAACCCGAACGAGTAGTAAGACGCGGTGCTAATAATAATAATAATTTATGTAAATTGTCAGCTACATACAATTTATATAAAACATTGAGCAAGAGTTGAGCTAATTTTAAATTCTCATTATAATGTTTTTAATCTATCCAAATAAAAATATAAGGCTGGTTATGATACAGTACCCTGTTGGTATCTTTAAGCTTCATTTTGGCGCAAAACATATTTAAAGTGACAAACCTTTATATAATATTTCAAGGCAGCTAAATGGCTGCAATGCGTTCCAGAAAGTGGCCTCTTAAATCCCAGCACCATTGGTGCGGACTTACAGCTTTGAAAAGTTACCATACCAAATTATGTATCCCTACGCTGAACAATATGATCTGCAAAAACATGTGTTTAGTAGCTGTCACTTATGACTAGGGGGCGGATTTTGCCCTAAATGCCTTTTTTTATTCCTATGCTTTGAAACATAGGCTTTTGAGGTATAAGTTTATTTTCGATAATTGCGAAGATAGTGTGATAATTTTTATAGTGCCTATAAATGAGTATTTCGGTGTTTAGTGCCTTTTTTTCCTATCTCTTACTCACGCCCTCTTATTTCTTTCTAAATACCTTCGGCTCCCCCCCTCCCTCCTTAGGTCACTCCACGTGGACACTCCCGATAGGTAGGAACAAACCCATGTGTCCAGTGGTCTGATAGGTTCAGACTGCTCAGACTGTCGACCAAGATTTTCTTCTAGCGCACAACAGTGTCAGTTCATTCAGTGGTTGTGTATATTACGCTGATGTTTGATGTGCATATCTGTTCAATAATACTTTATTTTTGTATTGGACTCGGTGTAAATTATTTTCTATTGTTCAAACTAGGTTTCATTTCTTATTGAAGGATTTCAACAACAAAGTGGAAATATTTACCAAAACATAACATAACTATCGACAAAAAAAAGTATCTTAGTTCTCTTGTTAGGTGATGCTTTATTAATTTTTAGAATTCACATATATTATTGAATGAAAATTTCACATATAATATTTAGATAAATGCGAGATGAAGTAGAACCTAGAACAACACAAAAATACTACAATACATATGAAGAATTCTAGAAAGAAAACACAATCACAACAAGTTTTTTCCTAAAATTAACTATGATGATAAAACCCAAGAGCAATTTTCTGCTGACTTATGCTCTGCAATGGTAGCTGCAAGTATTCCTTGAAATAAGCTGAAGAACCCGGATTTCAATGCTTTTCTCAACAAATATACCAACATGAAGAAACCAGATGAATCAACTCTGAGGAAACACTATTTGCATTCAACCTATATGTCCGAGTTTTTATGATAGCAGTTCTTCTTTCTGACATTAAAAATATTAACTGAATTGTATTGATTTAAACTATTTACAATAAACATTCTCTTTATTTTGTTTAAGACAGTTGAGAATATCCAAGAAGATATTGGAGAATCCTACTTCTGAGCTTTTGTTGATGAAATCGCTGGCATATGTAAAAAGCAATTTTGGAAATCTTCCTGGAGCAACCATAATTTTAGAGGTGAGGGAATTTGCCTCTTGTGAAAGATGTGAAGATAATGCGGGGAATAGAAGAAAACATGACTCAAGCTTCTGGCTCAGTTGGCACAGCCATCGTCGACAAATTTAACAGATATCATGTTCTGAAAATTGAAAAATGACACCTGGACACGGGAATTGAACCCGGGACCTTCGGCTTAGTACACCAATGCTCTTACCACTGAGCTATCCAGGATTCGTCCCGTGCCCAGGGTCATTCTTCACTCATAGTTTAAGGCAGAGTCTAAGATGGACGTGCAGAAGTCGTCAGCTTATAAACATGTGCATTAACAATAGTTTCGGCTATTTGTTTCATTAAATTTAACAGAGTATTGCATCAAAACCTTGGGTGGACAGTGATGGCAAGTATTGCGGACATCTTGGAAGGAAAAACTACATCACTCCCAGACGTCAAGCTTAGCTCAACTTAAGATAGCTTTTCTGAAGTTTTGCCCGATGACTTCATGTGAGGTCGAGAGAAATTCCTCACAATCTAGTGCCTATTTGCCTGCCTTTTTTAAACATTTCAGTGCCTATAAATCCGCCCCTTACTTACGACGGTCAAAATTTAGCTATATTCCTAAATGTTGACTGTCGGAAGTAAGCTGTGAGCTGTCAGTCAGCACCAAAGAAGCCATGGGGCATAGTAATGTGCCAATAAAAAACTCAACACGTTTGAGAAATTAATTAAATAATATTTTTGTACTTCAAAATGAGAATCTTGAGACTTTTTTCTTTTAGTGAGCATGCATACGTATAAGATAGCACACCAATGTTTTTGTTATTTGTAACATACTTAAGTGGACTTTACAATGTTGCTTTAATGTTATTGGAGTTAAAGAAATGTATATTTATCAAATTTTAATTAATCATAAATAAATGTGCTAGAAAACAACACAAAAACCATTAACGGCAGTGCAAAGTTTCATTTTACAATTAAAAAAAGGAAAAAAAACTCAACATAAACACTTTTTTTTTCATTTTATAAATTACAAACTTTAAAGTTACACAATAACAAATAAACAATATTAATAGACCCAGTTGTAAAAAAATTCAAATAAAGTATTTTTTATGTTTACATAATGAACAATACATGAAAATAATACAAACATTTTGGTTATCTTGTGTTGTAATGGATACAAATTGCTGTAAACCCTAAAATGTGCCGTAAAACTATTTTAAAGCTTTATTTGACTACCATAGACTTTTGTTACTAAATACTAAAATATGGTGTTTGTTGATTTGAAATGAACATATATACTGCTTTAAGATGGGGGATGTGGGGAACATGATAAAAGGTAAGTGTTTTTCAAGCTTATACGGCAAAACATATTTTTTTTGCTGAAATTAATAAAATTATGCTTCAGTAAAATTATAGAGTTTAATTTTCTTCACATGGTGATATCAACAATTGTTGAAAATTCATCATAAGCATTGCGGCACTATATGGCCAACTTTTTAAATGAGGAGAAAAAGTTGTCATTAAATTCCAGGACACCTTTGACATAAATTAAGGAAATGTTGAAGTCACCATGCAAAGAAAATTAAACTCTATGTTTGTACTGAAACAATATTTGACTTATTTTGACCAAAAAGATGATTTGATATAAAAACTGCAAAAACACTGATATTTTCTCACATTTCCTACATCACTAGCATAAGTATTGTATTCTATAACATTCCTCTGGAAATAGAAACTAGTTCTACTTCACTTTTATGTTTAGTTTTAACCATAAATGATCAAGTTTATCTGATGGGCCCAACAGAACTTGATGAATACTATTCTTCGTTGTGTTTAATCAAATTTCAATCATGCGCAACATTTTAAGGTTATACAGTAATATGAACACGCCTACTGACAGTGGTTTTAAAAAACAAACAAACATGAAACAGTTTTTATTCAAGTATATTAGCACAAACAGTGAATTATAGGTATGAATCATGTAAACAAAGCCATCCTATATGGATATGTTCCCTATACCTTTCTGTCATAGATTAAGTGTAAAAGTTTAATTTTTTACTATTTCAAAGCTACATTTCCAATGCATAACATCCTCTCAAATTTCTGAACAATTTTTCATTGCTTAGCTATTAATATAACTCTATAAGGAAAACCTCTTTTCGCTTTATGAGGTAACTGTATTATATTTGGAAGAAGGTATAGGAAAGGTGGATAGAAACATATAAAAGGGGGACAAACACAATATGGCCTTTACAATGAAAAGAAGAACACAGTTCACACTTTACACTGCTGCCAATGGACAAAGAGGTAATGGATGTCTCTTAAAGAAAATTGATCGTCACCGCCCAATCCCCCGACCTAGGTTTCATTCTATCGGAACTCATCAGGGAGGAGTGTGTAACGCGCAACGCAACTTCCTAAAAGAGAAAACCAAAAAACAAAAGAGGAGAAAAAAA
>CABFOV010002028.1:73150-88250 GCA_902141375.1 Timema poppense | reverse complement strand
GGTCTAGGGGTAAGGTGTCAGACTTCTGTGCTGGTGGCAGGGGTTCAATCCTCGGTCCCGGCACAGATTTATCTGATTACCAAACCCTTCCTTCACCTCTGACAAGACATCTTGTGAATGTGGGGAATGCCAGGCCTCCACCGTGGTTCGGATTCCACGTTAAATTGTAGGTCCTTCATTTCGTCTCACAATCACCCTACCATTACACATTAGCGTAAGTGCGTATAACCCGAACGGGTAATAAGACGCGGTGCTAATAATAATAATAATAAGTAAACCATCGGTAAGCTACCCTCAATTAATTTTATTTAGAAAAACGAGCATACAATTTCAATTATTATGTCAAACACTCCCAAGATATCCATTTTATACTACATCCTTAAAGACGTTTTAAAATATTTCTGAGCTTTCAAAATTGTTAACTTAATATATATCCCTTAATTTGAGGGTTAGTATTTTAAACAATATATGACCATATAAGATCTAAATATCAAGTTTGAATACATAATATCAAAACAGGGCGTAAATCGGAATAGGTAGTAAGACGCAGTGGGTTTAGACCCACGAACATCGGGTTTTCAGGTGAGCACTTTACCCTAAAACCACCAAGGTTAAAATTTAAAACTAAACAATCAAGAATGTGGATCGATAAATATTTAATAGTTTGTTACGTATAATAAAAGAAAAACAGTTACATTTTAATTTTTAACTAATTTCAAAATTGTTTGTGTACAAAAAAGTATCTATAACTTTTTTTTTATTCTTAAATAAATTAAAATTTTAAATGGTGAGCAAAATTTATGTTTAGATATTAATAAGTGTTTATAACTATCACATGTATATTTTAAATTTTGTGTCTATGAATCAATGCCAAAATTTTTACCGGGTAGCTTAAAATTCGTGTAGTTTTTATCGTCGATAATCTTCAATATAAATCTATGCCATGTTTGTATATTGTTCCTTCCAGAGGTATTTTTCGTACTTCCCGATGAACTAGAAGGTTGAAATTTGACAGTGAGTTTACTGGGAATTCGAGAATGATATTAAAAATCTTAAACCTAAAAATCCGAAAAAAGGGCTGAATTTGGGTCTTCAAAAAGTCCCCAAGCTTACTTTATAAACCACAAGATCAAGTTTGTTGATTGAACTGAAATTCAATTTCCAAGAATTTCTAACACAGCTAAACACGACCTTATTAAAACTTTTTTCGAAATTTCTGTCGGCTAGCCCTAATTCAAAATGAAATTGGTTCAAAAATTACAGAAATTGTCATTTCCTCTTTAATTTTCAAGAAATGTTATATATAGGGGCTTCAAGGTCGGTAAACAAGATTACTTCATTGGTTTTTCAAAATTTGAATAAACCTGCCCTCAATTTGTACCCAAATGAAAGATATAGGAGAAAAGGGGGGCATATAATTAGAAAAAAAAAATTAAAGGAAGGTAGAAAACTAAATGTTCTAGGATTGTAGAGGGAACATTCCAACTAACAAAATTAGTTATAAGTATTTTATCTTTATAAGTGGGGGTAGGTGAAATGGGGCGAGTGGGGGGGGGTCCAAATTATCCAAACTAAAAGAATAAACTATTTATCATTGTGGTAGAAGATTTAAATTTGCCAGCAAATTTAAGGAGCACTTCAAACTGTAACGAAGCTCTGAACCATATTATATTTAAAAATGAATAATCCTAAAATAGAAAAAGGCCCCCCCTCAAAATTTCCAAAACTTAAATAAAACTGGGTTGATAGGCACAGTAAACATCGTATTTCAAAACCGAAAAACGTGAAATGTAAGACCTCTAAACTAATTCAATTAATGTAGAATATTCTTTTCGGTTTGGTTGAGAATTTAAATGATAAGGGCACGCAAAAGAACCTTAACAAATATCTAAAGAAGTCTTAAAATTCCAAAATGGGAATGTGGGAACCTAAATGGTTTGGGGAAAGGGGAAATTGATTTAAATTTCTCTAAACCCTAGCCCAATAACATAAAATTTGAAAGGGGGCCCTCCAAATTGTTATAAATAATATATTTTTAAGCAATATAAGTTGAACAATGATGCTATTTTATTCTTTTAAACGAGCTCAAGCTCCCTGGAGGAGAAAAGCTTAAATACTAGCTTTATATATATCATGTGTGCTAATCACTATAAGCATTGGTTTGCATAATAATATATAGTGTAATCTAATATTTTCTTGAATAATTTTTATAGTTATACAATTTAAAATAAATGACACCTTTCGCAACAGTGGGTAAGTAGACAAATGCGTCAGTTTCAGCTTGTCTGGTTTGTCGGTGACAGAATTTCAGGTCTGTTTTATTCCTAGTGTACTGAGAGGATTTCTTCAAAACAGTTCACTACTCTGCCACCTTGAAAATGATGGTACATTGTATATTAATACCACCGCCCTCATCCCTTCTCACAATTAATATAGCTATGCTGCTAAGAAGGATGGGTAGTAAGACTCTGTGTACGTATTTAACTAGGAGGAAATTATGAGTGCACATATTGACATTTGTAACACTGGTGTAAAAGATTAATGAACATCAAATAATTAATTGCATTTCCCATTATAAACTTCTTTTTCATGAGTGTGAAAAGAAAAAAAAGAAATAGTTTGTAATTTAATCAATATCAATCATTGCAAACTTTCGACATCTTAGAGGTTGAAACGTGTTATTAAAATACCTATTGTGTTTTACGATTATTATTATTATTGCAATCTTATTAGTTTGCAACCATATTTAGAGGTGCGAATGAGAGATAAATAAAAAAATGATGGTAATAAGAATAAAAATTAAATACAGATCAGAAAGCTCCCGTCGTACAATACATTGATCGTTATCTCAACTTTTCTCTCAGATTGTAAAGAAATTGAGTAATGGTGTAGGAAATGGAAGGGAGATAGGGGGGGGGGGTAAAGAATCGGTTTAAGGGGGGAACTATACCCCTGGCTGAATATTACAATTCAGTAAAGTAAAATTGAAAGGTGAGCTGGTCGTCTAAGGGTAAGGTGTCGGACTTCTGTGTTGGGGGTACGGGGTTCAATCCTCGGTCCTGGCACAGATTTATCTGATTACCAAACCCTTCCTTCACCTCTGACAAGACTTGTATTAATCACAACTTGTGAATTTGTGGAATTCCAGGCCTCCACCGTGGTTCGGATTCCACGTTAAACTGTAGGTCCTCCATTTAATCTCACAATCACCCTACCATTACACATTAGCGTTGGTACCTACAACCTGAACGGGTAGTAATAAGCGGTGCAAGTAATAATTGTAAAAATGAAAATTTTTTAAAAACTCTGATTGAAGCTTATGGTGGGGATGTAGCGGACGTGAGTTAAGGCCAGTGCTTTTGGAATTTTCATAGCCAAACACTGTTCTGGACAAAATAAATTAAATATTTCTCCAGTAGATTATTATTATTATTAGCACCGCGTCTTAATACCCGTTCGACTCACTTACGCTAATGTGTAATGGTAGGTTGATTGTGAGATAAAATGGAGGACCTACAGTTTAACGTTGGAACCGAACCACGGTGGAGGCCTGGTACTCCCCACATTCACAAGTTGTGATTAATACACGTCTTGTCAGAAGTGAAGGAAGGTTTTGGTAATCAGATAAATCTGTGCCGGGACCGAGGATTGAACCCCGGACCCCCAGTATAGAAGTCTGACCCCTTGCCCCTAGACCACCAGGTCACCTTCTCCAGTAGAAACATAAGAGTTTAATTTTTTTTTAGCATAGTGACATCAACAGTTTTTGAATACCTTAAGCATAGCATATATTTCATGTTAATTTTATCAGGATTTCTAAACTTTAGTAAATGACGTACTGGAACGTTACTTGGTATCACGTTTTAAAATAAGGGTACAATACATATTGTATATTTTAGTATTTATTATCATTAAGAACTAACAGTAAAGAAAATGTAAAAGATCTCCCCGAACCGAGCTGCAATTTTTTAACTGACAATGAAGTGACCTTGTCTGTTTTATATTTAAAATGGTAAATCGTCCAATGGGGGGAGGGGGGGAGGGATGCAAGTATCCCTCGCGGCAGCCATTACAAGAACACTCACTATCACACCATCATATAGATTGGACGTGTCTTACACACTCGCGCTGTCACTCCAACTCGTTTTCCATTATTTATATGCAATCATTAGTAGCCAGAAACAATATGAGGAATAAATTAAACTTGATATGTGATTTGTATTCTTTAATTTATATTAAACCGTATATATAATAAGGGATCTTTGAGTTATGTTATCTTCCATTTAAATCAAACCCAGTACAATCGTTGACAGGGAACGTGAAACTACACAATATACCTAAACATTTAAATCTAGCGTTGAGATATGAACTGACGCACGTGAATCCAGAGAAATCAGGCCGTATAATAACGTGGTCAAGGTCCGAAAAAGGACACCGGAACAGATACGACCACTTAGAACCTCTTATGAACATAATAGTAACTGGATCTGGGTATACTTCTGTAGGAAATTTGAGTATAAAGAATCTTTTTAAGCATAGGAGGGAGGGGGGAGGGGGGTGGTCATAAGGATGATTTTTCATTCGGGTGTTTTCCCACGACTTGGAACATTTTCCAGAAATGACGTCATCAAAGATGACAGAATTTTGTCAGGGTAGCAATTAAAAAAAAAAAATAGCACCGAAACTATGCCAGTTACTCAAAATTTGTAACTGTATATTTTTGTTGAGCATACCGTTGCAAATAATTAGTTCTCCTGTATTTTGCTTTACGTTTGATAGTTTTCAAGAAAATGGCGCTGGAAGGTGTTAATGCTACAGCACTCATAGGATAACAAAATGGTTTCTCTTATATTGTATCGACGAAACTTCTATAAATGTTTGAAAGAGCAGGATAACAAAACTGTTTAGTAAAGGGGTACACTACTATAGTAACTTTAGAGTTGATTTAGAGGAATTAGATGAAAATCTTTTTAAACGAAGAGAAAAAATTGTCATTAAATTTCAGGACAACCCATACGGATATTAAAGAACTGTTGACATTACCATGTGAAGAAAATTAGACTTTATGTTTATACTAAGGAAAACTTTTATTTAATCTGGCCATAAAAATTGTTTGCTATAAAAAATTATGTGTAAGCGCAAGTGAGCTATACCTATCAAATGGCCAGCCGCCGCATGTTGGTGAAAGTGCCAACATTTGAGAATATACGGTGTCATGTGGTCAGCATAATGAGCCCTCCAGCCGTTAGTATCAGTTTTATAGTCCGGAGCCGCTACTTCTAGATTCAAGTATCTCCTCACGAAGCTAAGTGGACCCCGTTCCAGTTTCACTGTTTCACAGAAAATTTTGGAAGCACCAGGGATCGAACCCGGGACCTCTTAAGCCAGCATCTTTGGCCACTGGACAACAGAAGCGGTCTGTATATATGTTACCTTCGGTTTATTGTGAATTTCTCTTTTATATAAACTAAAGTTTAGAGAGAAAAAAATGTTTCGATACCAAAAATGGTATAATTTTGAATTTAGTATGAAATATCGCTTTAACTATTAATCACTAACGATTTATATTTTGTGACTGCTTTCCCCTGCGGTTACAGCTCTCTCATTTTATTCACTGATTACATCTACTCACCATAAATCAACCATCGAATTCAAACTATCTTCCGTAATCGTCTTTATTTATTTGTTTTCTTTGTAGTGCCGTTATGGTAGTCCCATACGCAAGGATGAGTTTCAAAACTACATCGATTCACAAGACAAACTAATTTGGTAGCGTGCTCTACCATCTCCCATAGCAACAAATCTTTCTTTGATGGTTTCTAATACAGCGTTTCCAAGACGTATATGTAAATTACACACATGATCTAAATTATCTCTCTACTCTTTGAGTTTCAGTTCAATAAATTCTTGTTAGTGGTTTATAACCTGCTGGCCAGTAAAAAGATGGAAGATGGCATACTTTCCTTGTTACGTGCAATTTGTTACAGGGTGGGGGCGAAACCATTAGATTATTAATAACATGGAAATTAACACTTTAATTGAAAAGTAAATATTCACTAGCTAAATAAAAACAAACTACATACATTTTTTGAAGATGACGTCACTCAGGTGAACTCTACCGGACGTCAGACAAACCTCAGTACGTTGTCCATCACCTTCCTCAGCATAGATCGTCTAATTATTTCCGACCCACCCTGTATAAGCCTGAAGGGATGAAGTATGGATCATTTATGACGGTATTCAGAAATATCTGACTTGATCATTCATAAATGGATTATTATAGGTGACACATAATTTCCAGATGTATGTTGATATGCTTACTCGTGTGTGTTCCACCTCTTACTACCCGTCTAGGCTATCTGCATTTTTACACTAATAGGGTAGAGATGAGGAAGGAATTTTTTTATCACCATCTCTCACTACCTGTTCAGGTTGTACACATATTAGATTTTTCTTGCATCTCATCTTACTACCCGTTAGAGTTATACGCTTATCTACTAATTACACCAATGGTTTAGTAATTATGAAGTTTTAATATAGTTACTGTACCCGAATTTGCAGTGAAGGATATTGGAAAACCATTGAGGAAAAAAAACCACTTTTATTGCACCCAACTGGGATCGAACTCCGATATCCCCGTCTTCAGCCATCTAGTACGAACATGAGTGTATCGCGTTCGACCACGTGGCCGCCGAAGCGGATATAAATGATAAATAACTACGCTACTGGGTAAGCATTTAGAGGTAAGGTAATTGCATTTGTTTGGAGAGAAAGGGGGAAAAAATTTACAAGAAGACAATCTCATTAGACCCGACCGGGATCCTTAACCCGATCTCCTCGTCATCAGCAATTCAGTCAATTGCAGGGTAACCCCTTAGACCGTTGTGGGTAAGAGATTCTTGCTATTTAAGGAAAGGATAAGACAAACTTATGATACATATTTACATTTTTCCTAATATTAGCTATTTGGAGATATTTATAATAATTCATAATATTAGTATTGTAGCTAAATTAACATTTTAATAAAGGAGATCTTAGTAAATATGATCGTCAATTTGAATAGTAATATTACAATATTATTTCATAATATAAATAAACTGTCAGCGTGAAATAGGTGAAGTGTTATCTCCCTGGCTTTCTAAACACTGTTGGCACAGATGAATAACACGAGAACATTTTGTTTTAGCCGATCTTTATTTTAAGGGCCGGTCTTATGACTATTGGATAAATATTGCTATCGGGAGGTTAAAGTTAGCGACCAGATAAAGGTTATCAACCACTTTAATATTTTACGCATCTAATGAACTGAATTTATCTGCCGGATAGCTTTATGTAGGATAAATATATTTTTATACGGAAAACGCAAGGTTGGTACTGTTTTTGCTGGTGCGCGCATGCGTATAAACCCTGCTGC
This sequence comes from Timema poppense, assembly GCA_902141375.1. Classification (NCBI taxonomy): domain Eukaryota; kingdom Metazoa; phylum Arthropoda; class Insecta; order Phasmatodea; family Timematidae; genus Timema; species Timema poppense. The sequence continues at coordinate 80,836 of CABFOV010002028.1, read as the reverse complement.
TACAGTTACAACATAGTGAGTGGCAACAACGCTCAACATTTGTTAAATAATGGCGGCTAAACAAGTGCGAGAAAACTGATGGCTTCACGTAGGCGCAGAAGCTAGTTTTTCTTGCAAATATTAATATTGGTGTCTGCCAAAATTTGTTCGATAGTTTTGTACAACGCTTACTAAACTTGATTTATTGTACTAATATTTAAATAATTTGTTCTTTTATAACTATAATTCTACAAAAAGCTTTTCAGTTTTTATAAAAGCGTGAATTAAATGTTTTATCTTTATGTAGAGCTAGAGCCTGGGTATCTGCTTACTTAACGTGTGAGCAAAGATTTTAACCTAAAAACAGATTCTGATAGGCGAAACCTCATGAAAAACAACGCATCACTATGGCAACGACATTTTAACTTTCAGATAAAATGTATCAGGTACTTAAACCTCCCGTTAAAAATGTGATTGATAAATATATATTATCTGGCAGATAAAAGCTATCTGGCAGTCATAAGACGCACTTTTAACTTACCAACCAGATATAAATATTTATCGGCAAGATTGATATTTGTCCAGGAGTCATAAGACCGGCCCTTAGTGGTCGTTTAGTCATAATTTACAAGCCCCTTTAGCCGAAAATGTTGAGTTAAGTTAAGGTTTACTGTCACAAACACGTCTCACGAAGGAAATTGGCTGAAACATCTATGCACTAGACCAGCGGTCGGCAACCTACAGCCTGTGGGCCGGATCCAACCCGCCGACTTAACTTGTTTTTTCAATTCAGTATGTTTATCTGTGTGTCTGTATCACGACCTTGAGATGAAACCATTTTACCAATCAGACCAATTCCTGGTATCCCTGGTTTTCGTAAGTTTTCCCAAAGGTTTTTTTAATCAACCCTCCTACCCTACAATTAACGGTAGTTTACTTATGGAGGAAAAGATGATAAATCAATTATCTCAAAATTGACTCTAAATATTTTGATTAAAATTTGTATCTATGCATTGTTTGACATTAAAAACATGGTTAATCTCATTTCTCCATGAAAATGCGTTTTGTGTTACGTTAAATAGGTATAGATTTCAAATATAAATCATATCGCCGCAGTTATTTGAAATAACAAATTACTTTTGATGGCAAAGTTGCAGAGATATTAAAAACAAACAACTTTTATTTTATATAATATCTCATTAAACATATGTTTTGTTGTTGTAACTTAATATGTTTAATAGAGCTTTGGTAAATGGGGAATTGAAAATGAACAGAACAGATTATATATTTCTTTATCACTGTAAGCTATTTTGTGAAATGCGCTTTTATTTTAATTGCCATTATGTTTCTATGGCAAATCATACTATTTTATTTCATGTATCTCACAAGCTGTCATTTTAATCTAGATAGTGGAGTGATAAAGTCCGTGCTGTGTAACATTTTGACGAAGATAATGTTGTAATAATCGTTATGATCCTAGACAGTGCTATAATTTGATTCTGAGCTTAGTTCTTAGAAGTTGAAATGTTAAAATGATCTCAAATCAATTGATATTTGAATGATTAATAGTTATGATGATATATAAAAACTATGGCTGATTTTACTCCAGCTTTTCAGTGACTTACTGCATATTTACACATTCGCCTAAAACAAGATAAGTAAAGACGCGTGGTCACATGACGTAATAGCCAATCACAAGAGTTCAGCAATAACGAGAGTTGAAACAGTTTATGCTTAGTCCACTATGAAACAAGTTAATCTGACTGAAAGAGCTAATTAGAACAAGACAATTTTCTTCCTATAATAAGTGTAACATAATGAATAAACACATTAGTTTACATGGTGGTAGTAGAAATGAGATCAATAGTTTATTAGGCAAGAATATCTCTCTCTCCCCACAGTAACAAAACTGATGAATGGTAACGTTATTTCATTATGATGCGGTTCATTATATTGCACCAGTGGTTTTAGTTGGAGGCCTCTTCTTTGATTGGATAGCCATTTTTACAAAGGAAGAGTTATATTCTTATGAAAGATAAACTGCTATGCATACCGAACAAGATGTTTGTTGGCGCGCCAATTATTGCAAACACCTCGTCATTATCGCATTCCTTTATTTACCTCGGCACTGCATGTATTCCAAGTCGGCAATTATCTTAAGAGAGTAAGTAAAGTGGTGGATGTGGGCTGTAGATAACTAAGTGCATGGAACATCCTAAGACATGCATGGATGATGGTCGGCCAGATGGAGGTCATGCGGGCATCGAAGTCGTGACCTGAGGCTTGAGATAAAACCCCTTTGGCTGCATTGGAATCGCCGTGACCTGTGTTCGACCCTCACCTGGAGAAGAGTGAAAGAGAGAGAGAGAGCGAAAAAAAAACCGATTGTTTGCAGGGAGAGATCAAATAGTAATGCTGTGGCCTGATGGGCGGGGATTCCCATAACTCCATGAAGACTAGCTGGGTGTTGTGACGTACGTTACCTGGATGTAGAGAGAATGGTTGTAAAGTCACGCAAGAAAAATGATCAGGTATTCGATTCCAGTCTAATATCTCGGACATTACGTAGGTATATTCTCTGTTTGTAAGCTTAATACTACACTCTTCAACGCCTCTTGAAGGCCTTCTAGAAATCTGGGTTCGTATCCCAGTATGTATTTATCGTGTGAGATAAGATTGCTTGCTTTAGAGTTAATTTTAATTTTGGTTTCTTGGGGCTATCAACAGAATCCCCATATATCAATGAACACGCGGGCTTAGGCGTCAAGCACGTCTACCCTAGTTTACCATTGGTCAAGAGGTTGGGGTTTTAACCCAGCTTGGGTTTTAAAATTGGGGTTTCCCTCTACCCCAAGAAAATATAGGTACGTCTCCTCTGTATGATATAGTCTTCATTCCTACTATATTCTTCCAGAAAACTCAACCTTATCTGGATTAACAAAGGAGTAAAGGGACGTCAATTTCAGATAAGACTTAGATCTTAATTCAACTAAGCTTTGTCATTAAACCTAACCTAACCTTTTCAATTTATATATAGGTTTACCATTACTCAACAAACTTAATTTTACTGAAGATGTTAATATATTTTTAACTTTGTTGTTTTAAAAAAGTTTAATACTTTTAGCTTTATCTCAGCTCACATTTTGTATTGTTATTTTTAATATGTTATTAATGTTATTTTGACTGATTGACTTTTATTATGTAAATTAGTGAGTTGATTAATTATTTTTAAATGTTATGAAATTTGTTACATTTGGTATTCCAAGATTATATATAAATTTTTAAGTGTCTTTTAGTATCATAATATTTTTTCTTTATTGTTCATATTTATAAAAACTTTATTTTTAAAACAAAATTTCCTGAATTTTTAAAATAATAACATCTAAGTCCTAACTTCCACTCCTTACTCAATATTTTAAATTTTAGAACGTTTTCTAAAATGTTACATTCGTGTAGCTAAATTAGGTTATTTTGGTTGGGTATTAAGACATGGTGGCAAAAAGAAATTATTTTTATCCTCTTGAAAAATTAATTAACCTAATCATTAAAGTAATTAATTTTCAAGAGCTTTATAATTACTTTATGTTCTAATGTGATATACATTGGATAGTACTGCGAGTCTTACTGTATATTTAGGAAATGCTCTACTTCCACTTAATATTCAAAAACCCGCGTCGTTGTTCGTATGGTCTAACTCGTCACTCTCGTTATGGACTGAACTACTGGTGAATCAAGGTCGGGGTTCATATCCCGGTTAGATGTACTGAGAATAAGTTTTCTTTCCTGCTCTTCCTACACGTAAATAATGCTCAGTAAATACTATTTTAAGTTCTTTTTATCACAGCATCTCACTAACCATTTAGGTTATGCGCTTATGTACTAATAACACTAATAGTTTTAGGGATTATTAAGGTATATTTAAAGAAAGTGTAACCACATTTGCGTGGAAACAATTTCGGGGGAGAAAACCTCAGTACGCCTGACCGAGATTCGAAACTCGATCTCCCCGTCATCGGCAATTTAATCTACTGTGAGAGTAATGCGTTAGACCACGCGGCCACCGATGCGGGTCTTGAGTAATTTACACACAAAAAATAAATACAACTTTAATCACAATAAACACTATTCTCAAATAAATTTCAAACAAAATTTCTCAAAGCATTTAAAATAAATCAAACTTAAAAAATATGTATTTAGCACCGCGTCTTATCTACCCGTTCGGGTTATACGCTTTAAGTTCTAATTACTCTAATGGATTAGGAATTTGGAAGGTTAAATTAGAGGAAGTGAACTCGCATTTGCGTTGAGGGAGAGTGGAAAACCATTTAGGAATAACCACCCCCAGTTCACCCGACCGAGACTCGAACCTCAATCTCCCCATCTTCGGTGGTCGAGCTCAACACGACAAGTGCGTTAGCCAACTACGCCACCGAGGCGGGTAAACTTTAAAAAATAAGCCATTCAAACCACCCTAAAATTATTTATATTTGTAAAAAAAAGATTCATTTATCATGAAAAACAATTTCCATATACCAATTTTAAAGGCTGTTTTCCAAAAATTAAAAAACTAAGATTTTCTCTATCAAACTAACCTTAAATTAATTTATTTGGGAAAAATAAACACACATTACTATTCATCATGTAAAATAGTACCCATATATTAATTTTGAACCAAATTGTTAAAAAAAAAAAAATTTAATTTTTAGAATAAAAATTATAAATCTTCTGTAAACTATCCTTAAAACAATTTTCACCCTAAACATAAGTAACCCTTATGGAGCGTTATTTGTTAGGTCAAACACTCCATAGATATTCATTGAAAACAAAACAAAAATATCAGAGCCATTTAAAAAAATCCTAAAAATCAATTTTCAGTTAACCACCATTAGTTAAGAGCTCCATCCATATAAGTATCAATTCTGTACAAAATCTAACAAACCATTTCGGATCAAGGCCCAGAGACAGACTAGAAATTGGACAGTAAAACTGGTAAAATCTACCTTTTGGATTTGGGGTTAAATATATCTAAGAGATTAATCAGTATCTCAAGTTCTAGAATGTTCTTCAATTACAATACTTTCTCTTGAGGCGTATGAGAAAGTATAACGTAATCAAACAAGACGGAACAAGAAGAGTGAATATTAAGGAGACTATAGTATACCAAAACTGTTCTGGAAGCTAGAAAGGGAGTTCCTAATGGCAGCCCAGTCCGAATTGCGCGCCAGGGAGACACGCCACGCCGTCGCAACCACCGGAGGAAAAGTCGGTCGCGGAGTGGCAGGTTAGGTAGTCAGCTGTGTCGCGGGTGTACCTTCTCTACAGGTCCAGATCTGCACACTGAGACTGGGCGGCAGTCTTTATACCGCCCTAGGCGACATCACGACAAACGCGTCCATTGTCTTGTCCGCTACACCCTGGTTCACAACCTCCGTCGAGGACGTCGTCGTAAGGAATCTCAAATAAAGTATCTGTGATTAAAATTATATAATTTCATATTTTACTTTCTCAATGACCCTTTGATAGAGAGAGTATTATGATGGTCAAAAATTTCGAATTCAAGATTTTGATGGAGACGTCAACGTTCTATGAACCCAAAAACTGTTTTGTTTTTTTTTCATTACCGTCTGTCTGTCTGTTTTTATCTCGGCCTAGTGTTGCTACCATTTTACCGACCACGCTAAAACTCGGTATTTATGGTTTTCATAACGTCCCCCAGTGAGTTTTTTTTTAAATTTCCATCCAGCAAAGAGATAAAGCATCGATTTCTCTCAACATCAGCTTTAACGATTTTGAATAAATTCGTATATCGGCACTATTTAACATTAAAATTAAAATGGCGCGCCTCATTTTCCCATGAAAATTACTTTGAGGGTAATATAATATTGCTCGTCTGGGCTACAACAATCGTAGGCCAATTTGAGAAAAGATTAACTGGTACTAATGAACCGTTGCCCAAGAGACGCCCGAATGTACTAATCGTACATCCTTTCCGTAGAGACTCTTTCCATGTCCCGATGAGATGATGATGATGATGATAGTGAGTATGAGGGTGTGGAAGCTGTTGAAACACAACCTAACCAAACAAACTTTGGTAACCGTTAGTGTTGGTTACCATTTCGGTAAAAAAAAAATATATACCCAAGGTACGAGCCGGGAATGGAACCCGAAACTCTTAGTCAGGTGCACTGACCATTATTACACGTAGACGGTTACTTTGAGGGTACTTCACATTGTTGGAAATTTCTAATTTTGATCGTATATACACAGCTCTTTGACGCACGAAATAACTTCTAGTTGTAAAGTTGTAGCAATCGTAAAATTAAACATTCATTTGAAACATATTTTTATAAAACTAATTCTTTCTTATCTATAAGCAAATATATTTTTCAAATGGAGGTCTGGGAAATCGAGGAGTTGATTTTTATGCTCTTTGGTAAACCGAGATGTTTTTCTTTTTATCGATATGTTTCTGCAACAATGTGTATTATCTTGTTTCACATATTATATGGAGTTTTAAGTAAATATTTCCATTTTCAAGTCAAGGAGCGAGAATGTATGTGCATTTCACCGTACCATTTATCTTTGTTTTTTTTTTTTAACACCGCGTCTTACTACCTGTTTAGGTTATACACCTGTATACTAATTATATTAATGGGCTATGGATCAGGAATGTTTAATTTAGAGAAAGTGCACCCACATTTTAGTGGAGAAGAGTAAAAAACCCATTTATGAAAAACTACCCTCAGTGCACCCGACCGGTATCGAGCCCCGATCTACCCGGTTTTTGGCAATCTAGTCCAACATGAGATTAGCGCGTTAGACCACACGGCGACCGAAGTGAGTTTTTTACTTTATTAAAGTGTTAACCAACAGTCGAGACCTTTTCACAGCCTAGCACTGAAAAAAAATACAGAACTACTCATTTCATGCAAAATAAAAAGAATATGCCTTGTTTTTATTACGAATGTTCTTTTAGAAGGCACAAAGAAAATACGTTTTTTGTAGGTAGAATTGATAGTGAACTACATATGGAAAACCACCCTCTAGTGCACCCAGCCGAAACTGATGCCTTAAGCCCTGTGATCACTGGTGCAGGCATGAAATGTATAAAATTTTCTTCTATTAAATTTGACCATTAATTTTTTTTACTACCTTGATATTAATTTGTAGTTGATTTGTTCTAGTAAGACAAAATGATTGTTTGTAGTTTCACACAGAGTTGACTACATCTTAAAGACAAAGGGAGTTTCCGAAAGACTTTAGTTTGATCCCCAGCTGTAAATTATATGGGGAACCCTATGGGGTAGGGTATGGGTTGCCACAGAGTCCAATATAATATAAATAAAAGGTCCTAAGTACTTAAAACCCAGAGCAACCCACTAATTTATAAATGAAATATTTATTATTTAGTAAGACTAATATGAGTCTAGGGGTACGTATCTGGTTCTATTCAGGGTAATATATAAATCAATATTAACTATACTTACCTCTCACACACCCAATATAGGATCAAACTAAGATATTTTGGATAGTAGTCAAATCATTCCATTCCAGAGATCACTTAATTTATTTTGTTCTTTTGCATAAGCACACTTTGATTTTCCACACTTAGTACCACGAGTAATAGTTTTTTATTAGTTATTACATTTTACTTACAAGCAAATTTTTAAGTCTACATTTATTTAAGAGTGACTCTCCACACTCCAT
>CABFOV010002028.1:28497-73114 GCA_902141375.1 Timema poppense | reverse complement strand
GGGGGGGGAAGTGCCGGGAAGGGTCGGAAGGGGGTGGGTGATAAGGGGAATGGAACGTGAGTAAAAGTAAGTATTTTTGCAGTTTTAATAAAAAAAAATGGTTCTGCCAAAATAAATAAATTTTCTTACCACCGCATCTTACTATCCGTTCGGGCTATACGCTTAAATACTAATTACACCAATGGTTTTAGAGATGAAGAAGGTTGTAATAAGAGGCAATGTACCCGAATTTACGTGGAGGGGGAGTGGAAACCCGTTTTGGAAGAACCATCCTCAAGACAATTGACCGAGATTAGAACTCTGGTCTCCCCATAATCGGCAGCTTAGTCTAATGCAACAGTGACGTCTTAGACCATGCATCCACCGGAGATTATGTCCATGACAAGTATTCCAGCATTACTATAATATACGTAGTAGATTAAACTAAACGTATACAACAAGCAAGACGTATTATATTTATTTTGGTCAAAAAGTTGTTTTGCTAAAAACAAAACACAAATAGTTAAAATATTCATCTTAGGGTGGGGGTGTAGGGAACGCGAGAAAAGAGCAGTGTTTTTGCAGTTCTTATAACAAAAAAAAAAATTTTTTTTGCCTAATTAAATAAGTAAATAAAATCCAGTAGAAATATTTTGTTTAATTTTTTTTTCACATGGTGACCTTAAAATTTCTTGAATCTCTGTAAAGGTTGTCCTGCAATTAAATAACATATTTTTATCTTAATTTAAAAATTTTCTTATCAAATACTAATATTCTCATAACATATATCTAAAAACTGTTGAGGTCACTATGTGAATAAAATTAAACTATGTTTAAATTAGAGAATTATTTGATTTATTTCGAGGAAAAAGTCTTGCAACTGCAAAAGCACTTGTGTTTTCTTGCATCCCCTACACTCTCCCACCTTAATTCACGTTACCTTCCCCTACACCTTAAATTAGTCCCTGTAGGTTCAGAGAAGCAGACAACAAATGACTAAATATCCTTCACGAGATGGTTGATTGTACAACTGGAGCATGCATGTAGCTTTTTTAGGGATGTTCACAATATCAATCTGTGTGGCAACGCCCAAACTAATTTACCAAAGTGGTTTTATGGAAACAAATATTTCTTCATTTGATATAAGCATCACACGCAGAGAACTTGTGTTTACGTATGTGTGGAATATTTTAGTTAAGTCGGACATTACTTAATTACTTTATGTCTAGTACAACTTCATTAAACTACCATTTTTAACCGTATATTAATTTTTCTTTAATATGATTAGTTTAATTTTTATTTTTTGGTTGAGACGAGATTTTTTTTATACTGTCATGATTTTTGAAGCAGATATCTTAAAATATTATAACTTCAGGTTGACTCAATTAATAGGTAATTGAACTTCCATAACGTGTAGATAATACCAAGAAAACCAAAACATCTCATTAACTATAACGAATGTTTTTTTATGAGGGATTTTTTCAAAGAAATCTTTATCAAATCTCCAGCTAAGTTGACTGAAAACGTTAAGATATGCCAACACGTTTTTTGGCCATGAAATATAGCTATATGTATACGATAAACATACAAAACCTATGAACTAACACCTTAAAAAGGGTGTTTTTTGTTTTTTTACGATGGTATAAGTACCTTTACCGTAAGCTTTCTGAGCGCATCTAAGAAGACATAAGAATGTATTTGTTTTAGTCACAACTAGCCATATTAATAGGAAACCTGAGCTCTAACCTGCAGCCTTAGAGAAACTCTTGAAGACCTGTGAGTATTGTTGATTCAGGGAGGCTAAGTCAATACAATGCTTCTCTCGCTGACAGGTTTAACTATAGAAAACCTTGAGTTTTTGTCTGTTGAAACTCAAACAATAAATGTTATTCACTTTATAGCCCAAAATATTAAGAAGTACGAGTAAAATAATATTTAGAATATCTCGAGATATTACTTAGTGTAACTAAGAGTCCCGGGCTCGATTCCCAGCATGGCCAAATTATCATAGGTGAAATATGGGTTTTCCCTTTCTTATTGATGAATAAAGGGTTGGGAGCTGCTGATATAATCAGTCAGTTCAGAAAATGCACATCTCAAATGAGTGGAAAAAAAATACTAAATTAAGGTGGGGATGTAATGAACCTAAGAAAAGGTCAGTGTTTTTGAAGTTCTTATAGAAAAACTATTTTTATTAAAATAAATCAAATATTGTTCCAATAGAAACATATAGTTTAATTTTTTTCGCATTGTGATATCAATAGTTCTTAAATATCTGCCATAAGCGTAGCAGAATTAGATGAGAATCTTTAAGAGAAGAGAAAAATTGTAAATTAAATTTCAGGATATCCTTGACAGATATTCAAGAAATTTAGAGTTCGCCATATGAAGAAAATTAAACTCTATGTTTCTACCAGAGAATTATTTGATTCATTTTAAACAAAATAATATTTTGCTATAAAAACTGCAAACACATTTACCTTTTCTCGCGTTCCCTACACACGCACCTTAACCAGAGTAAATGTTGATATTTCTTTTTTGATTGTTGTTACAGGAGAATTTACAATTATTTAGGCGTTCTTAAATAAAATATGATTCTGCCTTTGACTATGTTTGCAACCGGTGGAATTCCGAATTGTATACAATAGTTCTAACGCATACTGCTATGGTTTATATTATTATTATTATTATTATTATTATTATTATTATTATTATTTAGTCACCACGTCTTACTACCCGTTCGGGTTATACGCTTTAAGTACTAATTACGCTAATGGATTGGGAATTGGGAAGGTTTAATTAAAGGAAGTGAACCCGCATTTGCGTGGAGGGAGAGTGGAAAACCATTTAGGAAACCCCCCCCTCCCCAGTTCACCCGACCTAGATTCGAACCTTGATCTCCCCGTCTTTGGCGATCGAGCTCAACACGACTAGCGCGTTAGCCAACTACGCCGCTATGGTTTATAGATTGCCTACTATATCACCGTAAGTTATTTTTATTTTCCCATATTTATTTTTGATTCATAAATCTATAAACACATTTATCAGAGTAGATATTTTGTTATCTACATATATTAAGAGTGTGACACATTGTGGAGGTTGTTTGCCTCAGGATGTATAAAAAGGACCAGTTAACAATGGTATAGAAGTCATAACAAGTTTTTGAAAGTCAATCTATATCGTGTTTTTTTTAAAAGCGAACGGAGCTTCTATTGTTCGGCAGAATGGGTCCGGTAGCTGCAACCAAGTCAGGTGAGGTTGTATATCGTTAGGAAACACTAGCAGCTGGTTCACAAGTAGTATGGATCCAAGAAACTGTAACTTGTTGATGGTAGACCGTTACTTAGAATACTCGATGCTTGTTTCCTTATCATACTGGGAGAGGAGCTTGTTACCGTATTGATGGTACAACAACAATTATAAAAAAGTTGTCCGAGCTAGAAGATGTAGCTCATGTCAATTAGTAAACTACTCGCTTCAGTGGCTGAATGGATTAAGGTGTTATTCTCGTGTCAAACTGGCCAGCTGAATACGGTCAGATCGGGGATCAAATCTCGGTCGCTTCTATTGAGGGTGGTCTTTCATAAGGGTGTTCCAACTTATTTCCATGCGAATGCTGGTATATTACCTCTAAAATGCTTCCTTCCTCATCCCTAACCTGTCAGAGTAGTTATCATAGATGCGTATAAACTTAAAAGATAATAAGACGCGGTGCTAAAACAAAATTAGTAAATTGAACGATAAATTTTAGGCTACTTTGGGAATCAATCATTAATTCAAGCACTAATAAAGAAGAGAATAAATAAGACAGAATCAATAGGAAATGTACCCACAATTTCGTGAAGGTGTAGTTGTAAGCTGCTTATAAAATACCCCTTTAGCACACCACCTGAGACTCGAACTCCAACTTATTACAAGAGTGACGTCCCAAGTTCGTGCGGACACTTACGCAGGTTTCGCGGTTATTTTTATTCAATTGTCCGACTCATTGTTGTACTTGCTGGTCACCCTGTGATGTCGAGGACGTGTGTTCGTCACAAAGAGAGAAAGGGGACCTGTGGGTGGGAGGACAATTGACGCCGGCGATGTGGAAGAAGAATCTTCTTGTTTTTTTGGGTTGCACAAGAGGTCCCAAGGGGTGACGGGCGCAACTCGAGGAGGGCGTATGATGCAGAGTTCTCTCGCTCGACCCATTATTGTCTACCGGCAGACAAGTGAAAGCACAGATCGGAATACCTTTCCTTGACTCTCGTCTGACTGCAGTTCTCGTTCTTCCTGTGGCATGTCAAGTGTTTATTTTACACAGTGACGGGGCAGTTTTTAGAAGAACCAAGTTGTCTAATTCGCGACAACCGGTATCTAGCACTTTCTTCGCCGTCACTAAGCTTGGGATATGTTGTGTGTAGTTGATGGTGATGTACGCAGATAAACATAGCTCTTTCAATAAATATAAACTTAATTACCAAACACTTGTTCATGTTTTTACACGTTTCATACAAACCTGTCTGAACGAAAGAAAGACTCTAATGAGCCACACAGCAGAGGAAAACATTTATATTTATAGAGATTGTCCGATAAAAAAAATGTTTAAGCCTTTAAAAAACTTATTTTTAGTGAGGCTCCTAGACAGGTTTATTGCTATTTTAAATGTATTCACAGGTTAAAATTATTTTCACAGAAAACTTCTGACTAAAACAAACGTTTATTTAATGAATCTTGAATTGAAGTCTCCGAGCAGGATTCGAAGCTGCACCTCCTGCAAACGACACATTAAATCTCAATTCAATGGCCTGAAAAGAGTAATGGATGTATAAAAAAAAGTTCTCAACGTCCTATCAAAGGCTTAGAAATATTTTAAAATTCTTTTCGTTCATATTAGTGAAATATAAGATTTATCAGGTTAATAGGGCAGATTACAATCAGGTTTCATTCACTTGAAAGTGTTATAACAAAAGCCGTATTAAGAGAATATAATGAAAACTGTGCTGGTTCTCATTTGTACCTTTGTACTTTCTACCAACCCCTTAAAGAGATAGATAGAGAAGTATTTTGATCGTACAAAAAATCGAACTCAAGATTTTGATAAATGTCGACGTCTCATGACTCCCTGAAACATACAAAGTTGTATTCGTAATTAGATATGGCTGTCTGTGTGTTTATATATTGGCTTAGAGGCGAAACCATTTTACCGATTAGGCTAAAAGTTAGTATCTAGGACTCCCATAAGGCTCCGTTGCGGGTTTTTTGAAATTAGTGATTCATTCCTAAAATAATTAAGAGTAGCTTACTGAAGGGCAAAAATATATGAGTGATTTTCTCAAATCGAGTTTTTAAGTATTTTGATTAAATTTTGTATCTAGTTACAATTCAATATTAAAAACAAAATGTCTAGTCTTGTTTTTAAATGAAAATTACGTTAAGGGTGCTTTACAAGAATTTGCTATTTTGATAATATATCTGCAACTATTTCAGATACGAACTAATGTATCACTATTGAAAGTTAAGACTTAGATTTCTCTAGTAATATATATGTATATATAAAAAATTAAATTTATAGATTAAACAATTGCTAAATTGGTAGATGTATTAATGGAAATTACAAGTAAAAATGTTTAATTTGAATATACTTCTGGTAAATAAACATACTGTCAGATATGAACATTTATATACAATTAATAATGCATCATCAACTAGAAGATACACGAGTAAATGAGAAAATTAAAATATAGGATTACATATTAAAAAATGTTATTACAAATTAAGATACAATATAGTTTGTTATAAAACAATTATTTAAGTCTAGATATTATGTTGTGAAATAAAAAAAAAGAATTTTAAGGTAAACATCTGCAAAACAACTTTAATGAAGTAATTAAGTGATGTGGAGTAATATAAGTCTTATCTGTTTCTTTGTTCTATTACTCCTTTTTGATATCCACTGCTGTAAAGATGCTGTATTACTTCATTCCGACATGTTTCGGTACTATGGTAACATAATAATGGATATTGAGTCGTGAAAAACACGATCGTCAATATCGTCATATCCTCATTTAGTTTGGTTTTCTGATGATGGGAAGTTTGGGTTTCTAATAACGGTTGGCTTTAATGACGTTTCTCTTTTACTAAATTTCTTCCCACTAACTCTCCACGAAAATATGGCTGCATTTCCTTAAGTTCTATTGCCTAAATCCTTACTAACCTATTAGTGTAATTTAAAATTGTATAGCTCATAAGAGTGCTAAGATGCAATTGGCCAAAATAATGCCAGTACCGGATTAATTAGAGCTGAGTATAAACCAGTTGCTGAGATATATTTAAAAAAAAAATTATAAGAAATTTCGAAATAAATTTGTTAGGAAAGAATCAACTAATATCTTGGTAAAAAATGTGTTAGCCAATATCGATTAATGCTACTAAAAAATAAACTCACAAATTAAAATCTGGGGATTCAAACTCGGTCCACCTGGACCCTACTTTTAAAAGGTGCATCGTGGGGTTTGAGGGGGGGGGGGACTATCCCTCCCTCCAATGTTGGAGAAAAGCTTGAAAGATGGGAGTGTTGTTGAAAGTATAGATCTTACTTAAGTTGAGAAATTCTAGACTTGCTCTGTACTACAGTAATCTCGGTTATGAAAGTTACTTACCACAGACTTGTACAGACAAATTTTAAATTTCACAACTATTGATCCCTACTCTTATAAAGTACCGAAATTCATAGCTCATCAAAAATTGAGAGTAAATAACTTCTGTATCAGATTGTATAGAAAGCTTAGTTAATCAAGTGGGCTAGTAGTACCGATGTTACTGCCTACTATTTTTAAGACTACTACTACTACTACTACTACTACTACTACTACTACTACTACTATACAATTGTAGCCTTAGGAAGGTTAGGTAATGTTTTAAGTTGATAACCTGTAGTTTTTACGAGCCAAAACTTGTTAATGATGGTCAGGCCCATATTCAGGCATCCTGACGCCCCCAGACAAAAAAAAAAATTTGCTACCTCTCCTCTAATAGAAAGTATACATAGGATTTTTTTTATTTTATTTCGATAACTTCATACGCTTATTTAAAACAATTAAAGGTCTCTCCTTTGGTCCATTTGAGTGCGTGTTTGTATGTGTTTGTTTAAAGTTGAGATGGGAGGAAAAAACCTTAAGTCTGTGTTTTGTTTTAAAGTTTTTTAACCGAGATAATTAAAGTAAATGAACACAAAGAAATTACATTAGCTTTAAAAAAGTTCCTTCTACGACCAGGAGCCAGAATATCACTTCAGATTATAAGAGGCTTCCTCCTTGCTCTGCCATTGGCAAATAACTTTATAACTTCTTCATTTTTCAATTTCACTGTTAGGTCAGACTCAATAGCTAGGGCAGCAAGGTGACTTAGGCAATATTTTTTTGTGATGTTCTTAAATGTATCTTTATGTGCCAAAGCACATACAATTATATTTCTGCTGAGCAGTTGGAAGCTGGAGTAATTAGTAGATTTTCAGAGCTATGTTCAAATTTAGATGTTCACCATCTAGGGTTTTGGCTTGTAACATCTTGCAGAGCTGTGGAATGGAGTGTGGACACTATCACTTCCTTGATCAGAAAGGAAACTCTTGAAAAATAGGCATTCAAGTAGGAATTCTGACTCCTCTGTCCAAATTGTAGACTCACTGAAATTTGGATGATTCCTCTTGGATTTCAGCTGGGCTAAGTTGCTTCAGGTTTGACAAAAACTTAAATGGCTCACTAGAGTCTTGGTGGAATGAAACTATTTTAATCAATCACAAGATTAAATTGTCAAAAATAAGTAGAAAGCAGCTCCGTAGGTGTCCACAGTCTAATTCATGAGTTTTTTAAAAGTCTGAATCAGATTCATCAAATAATTTCTTGCGTTTCCTGACACTAGCATATTTCTACCCTTGAACTTCAATATGCACATTTTTAGCTAGGTTACAAAGAGATACCAGTTTTTTTTTTGCCCTTATCCTTTAAATCATTATAGCCCATTTTAATTTATTTCAAGAACCCAAGTAAATTGGTGTAAAAGTTGACAACAGTGGTCACAATCATGTCTGCTGAATACAGATGTATACTTACAGAATTGAATCTTTGAAGAATATAGTCTTAAAGTACAGTCATAAGAGATGCCTCAAGACTAAAATATACAAAGTTTTTTTCCATTATGCCTCTAGCTTCACATTTGATAAGAAAAATTTCACTCTCGTTATCTTAGATTGACAAGAATGCTCTGATGATTGCCTTGTCACCCTTGTTCAAGCTTCTACAAACTATTTCTCTTGCAGACTATGTTGCAGAGAGGGACTTGAGACAGTTAACTCATCTTTTACCGAGAAAGATATTTAAATTATTCAAACACTGACTAGAAGCAGTGAAAAAGTTAAAAAAAAATCCTGTAAAACGTCTAAAAAGAAAAATTGCTTGGATACAGGATCTTGTTGCACTTGAGCCCACCAAGTTAAGAAAGTACTGAGCAAGGAATATAGTGGGCATGACGATTGACAGCTTTAATTCTAGCTTGTAAGCTTACCTGACATATTCGTTGCATTATCGTAGTTCTGTCCACTGCAGTTACCAATCTCCAATCCATGACTCTTCAGAAAATGAAAAACTGCCTCTGACAGGCTCTGGCCACGATGTCATGGATTTGTTTCAAATTTAACAAAGTGGGCTTCTACCAACCCCTCTTTGTTAACATAACGAAGGACTAAACTCTACTGGCCAGTGTGAGCAATATTAAGGCTTGAGTCAACAATTATAAAGCCATAGGTTTATTTAGCCACAAAGACTTGTGCGAATAATGGCAAATTAGTCCCGAGTTTTATCAATTTTCTCTAATGGACTGGATTGGTACTGGGTGTGAATAGTTTTTTTTAGCACCATGTCTTACTACCGGTACGGATAATACGCATATGTCATAATTACGCTAATGAGCTAGGGATGAGGAATATTAAATTCAGAGTAAGTGTACCCATATTTGTGGGAGGGAGAGTTAAACACAATTTTGGAAAAAAAAAACCTCTCAATACACCTGACTGGGATTCGAATCCCGGTCTTCCTGTAATCAGCAGTCTAGTCTAACACGAGCATGACGCCTTAGATCATGCAACCACGCAAGCAGTTGTGTGAACATTTCTTCTCCTTCTTCCTCTTTATCAATAATGTTGGGAGTTGTGTCTGTACTCTCATTTGGGGGAAGAGCTTCCTCTTAATTGTCTGATTCCAGAAGCAGATTTTATGAAAAGTTATAGGCGTGAACATTTCTTCATTACTTCTTATTTTCTTTGGTCAAAGCTCCTTCCATGTTTTTCTTTACTTAAAGCAGTCTATCGCAATCCAAACACAGCCTACGAAGTCATTAAGTCAATCCAACATAAGCAACCCCCATTTGCACTGTAAAACAAGGATCGAGAAAGAATGCTTTCTGATAATTTAATAAGAACAAATGAAAACCACTTTTCAAAATTATTATCTTCGTAAAGAATATTAATACAAAGCTAAGATTTAAAATACAATAACTTTTAATCTATTATTTAAACACGCAAATGTTATTCTGGGATATAATACAGCCTACGAGCTAAACAATCCGCTTAGCTTCACCAACAAAAATAAATACTGACGCCAACTTATATGGTTAAGCTTTCTTTGATCGATCAATCAATCAAGCCGGCTGAACGAACGAATCGCCTTGCTAGCTGTGAACGAACGAACGATACGGAAAGCCCGGCGTCTCTCGGCGCCAAAGAACAATAGACCGGGAGAATTCGCCATCCTTCGCACCCCACATTGTATTCTCTCGGAGCATTGCAATAATTTGATCAGTGTTACCATGCAAGTTTTTTTTTCCCTATGCTGCGAAGAAATTCTCCACTCGGGCGGGAGATCTGACGCTATACCATTCATTTTACATTTTTTTATACAGTTTGCCACCTCCTGAATTCTACCACTCTGTGCAGGTGCTCAGTTCCCCCCTCCCTATAAATACGGCCCTGATTATGGTGGATATAAAAACAAATAATACTTTTAACTAGACAAATAAATTTAAAAATACAGTTGCCAAAATCTCGAATCAAGGCCCAATAATTGCCTCAAATTTTACTATTTTCCCGCGGAAAAAACCTTGACCCCTGTTAACTGGGGGGTATTCCATACTATTCCATTCCGGGCCCAACCCCTCCTTCCATCTCCCTTCCCCAACGTCCTCATTGCTGCATTCGTACTATCCCTGGTCACCAGGGAATTTCTGTATTTTCAAAACGTCTAAAGTTGGAAAATTCATAGTCTCACCTCCCTACTTCCCATATTATATTTTGTTTGACACCCCTGGCTTAATACATACCTTCTTAGAAATGTTCAGATGCAAACTGCATGAAATATGTGATATGTGATATGCATTACTGCAGATAGATGTACAAAATTCCAAAAATTAATCAAATCACATCCAGAGTTTTCCTTTCTTTAGTTTATTTAAACACGTATCCTTCTAATTAATCAAAAGTTTGACAGACATTCTTCGTATTTTAGAAAATTTAAACTTTTTTTTTCATCACCTTCCCTTACAAGTTTAAATTATACGCTAATGTATATATTATATATATAACCATCCTAGTATGTTATAGATGAGGATGGTAGACTTAGAAGACATTTACCCCACATTTACATGTAGGGAGAGTGGTAAGCAATTTAGTATGAAACCCCCTTACTACATCCATCCTGGATTAGAACCCTGACGTCATTAATTATACCAAGTGCGGTACCATCATAAACGTGGGCTTGAGGTAATAAGTTAATTTTTTAATAACACAATTTTTAATTAAATTTAACAATTTTTTAGAGGATAAATAATTTGTTCTGTTACTTCGACTCTTATTCAAGCTATCAACGAATCTTTCTAAACATGTGTAACACTCCAGATGTATGTTAATCCTAATTAATTCTAGATCAAATCAGCCACAAGCGTCGTGTTGTAATACCTAGACCTCGAAACCACGGTGGTCATTGTTGCAACAAGTGTAGGTGGGCAAGATGTGTATTGTTGATAAGCTACACTGTGTGTGAGTATTGTAAATATAAATATATACATACATACACTATATGCAATGTTTGGTAACAAAGCAATCAATCAACTGTCAATCACCAAGGGGTTAATGTCTCTTATTGTTATGTAAGACATTTCAAAGATTAAAGATAAGGTGGTGAAACCTGATGTTTTGTTGGTTATTCAGTAAGCAAGTGATTAAATAATCAAACTGGATTTGTAAATAATATGTAATGAACTAAATCAATACTTTACACAATGTATCTACCGTAGTCAATAACACAAATGCCAGAATCGCCATGATCAATTTAAATGTAACTTAACGTATGGTTAACGTAGCGTAAAGGTTATTCTTCATGTTTTTAAAATGGAAACCAATACTATGAACTTAACGTAAGATTTGTTCAGGGAAGTACTTTCACCTTATGCTACGCGTTTGAAAAAATAATTATTTATACGTGTCTAGGCTAAATTACTCTTAACCCATTTTGGGTAAAGATTAGTCAGTACTAATATACCGTTGCCCAGGGGACGCCCGAATGTAATAATCGTGCATCCTTCTTGTGTTGACTATGTCCATGTCCCGATTAGATGAGGAGATTGTGTTAGTGTAAATGAGGGTGTAAAACAAATGTAAACGCTTAACTAAACTTAAGCTTAACTAACCATACTATGGTGACAGTCAAGATAATTACTATTTCGGGGAAAATACACACGTTACCCATCAGGAATCGTACCTTGATAGCCAGGTGCAAGCTGTACCCCGGGGCCAACAACGAACGTTACGAGATATATATTGACAGGTGTTTCCGGTATTCAATCATGTTACAGGTAGCGTCAACGTGGTTATTAAATAAATATCAGTACTTCTATTGTTTGTTTATAGTGTGCAGATACCTTCTTAGTTATGGTTTGTTAACATCAAAGCTTCATGGCTTGTTATAATTTTTTCTTATAGCTCCAGAGAGCTTATATTGCAAGCACCTAAACATGTCTTCCAAACATCTGGAAAACGGGGAATACTAGTAAGAAGAAGGCATATTATGTAGCCATAAAAAACAAAGAAAACACCAGGATTTCACAAAAAAAAAATGTTTTAAATACTACAATGTTTGTGAATTTAGGATATTTAGCTGCGAGTCTTAAATAATGGGCCATTGCATAGAAGAAAAACCAAAATGAAAAACTCAGCGCACGGACTCGAACCCATATCTTAGCCCTTCTTTCCTCCCTCTCTCTGAAACATGGTGATTGCGTAACGACTACAAATAATCTTGTTTTAAACACCAATTACACACATTCATTAAAAAATTCTATTTTTAAAAGTAGTTACACTAAAATGAAAGTTCCTTCTGAAAAACTTGGAATATACAGGAAAATGTGTAGGTAAATAAAATAGAAAAAAAACCTGTTGAAATGTAATCCACTAGAATTTAATTTTTGTGAACTATTTTATTTTCAAACAGTCTTTAACTGTCTCTTGCGTATTTAATTGATACTACCTTTAGGTTAAGTGAATCCCGATCACACATCACCATATTTATTTAAGTCAACCTACGTTAACGGAGTTGATCGTTATCTCTGCATAAGACATTTATATTAATCGCTAGCTCTATGACTCTTCATGGTGTTATCACTAATTCAATCCCAGGTTTAAAGAAAATATAAATTTGGCAGAATAATTTTAACTATGATCAAAATGTGAGATATGCTTAAAACCCTGACGTGTTGAGTACCTGAAGCTGGTATGAATGGCATAGGGTAGCGTCATCGACATTTAACCCGGGAGGTTGCAGTTCGTTTCCGGTAATGTGCTCCGGAAGCGAGTTTTCTTAAGGTAAATTCTAGTACAATTTCTTAAAATTCACCCTTTTACTCTGCTGTATTAGGTTTTAAAATTTAGCCGACTTCTAGTCAGTACATTGCCATTAAAGTGTAATAGTAATAAAGATATTAATGATAATTATAATACATTATCTTCGGTTGATACAAAAAACACCAAGCTTTTTTTAACCCCAATAAAGAATCACTAGTCATGCTAAAGAGTGTGCATCATAGCAGGCCCAACTCCGCTCACGGTTCGCGGGAGAAAAGACCAAGTTATGACAGAAATGTGTGCAGTTCGTTCGTATTCGAATGATTACTTGAAATTTTCCACGGTTACGATGGGGGACAAAGTGACAAAGTCTCTTGCTAATAGCTACAGTATGTTCCTATTAAGACAGAATAAATATTTGTGCACAATGTTTAGCTGTGAAGCCATTATAAAATGGTCAAAAACGGCCTTTTCAACGCAGTTTTTATCCAAATATAATTTAATATTTGAAAAATATTCTGTATTATAAACATCAACTAACTCTTTATCTCCAATAATGTTTAATAATAAATTATCCATGTATGATAGTGTTCGTGTAAATTTACGATTTCTAGCTGACTGAATCTTAAAGTTGATTGGAATGTTATGCACTCTCTTAATGAAGAAAATGGCCATATTATATACACAGAGAAACAATTAAGATATGATTCATTTCAATAATAGTTTATGCTTATCAAAATACATGACGAATTGTATGCTATGATTCTTATTTAGAGGGTTTATTTGATATTTTATGTGAATATCCAATGTCCAAACGATTAAACATATTTTATTTTAAAAGTCAGTGTTATAATGTTTTAAAGATACACACACACATATCTACTATACCCAAATATGTGACCGAATCTGTTGAAATAAATGTATATATTACTTGTTATATCTAGAGAGTTAGCTCAACATCAGTGTACTTTACTAACCTTGAAGGCTTGTACTCGAATCCCGGCTGAGTTCCTTGTGTTATTTTTTTCATATGTGGTTTAATATATTTCATGGTTATAAACATCAGGCTTCAACATTCTTAGATAAGTTTGTTTAAGCTGTAAATAAAAACATATATAAATAATTTTACAATGTTGACTTATAAAATATGGAAATAGGTACTATTCTTAAATGGGCATACATTGAATCAATAAAATAAACTACTACCAGTTAACCTCATAAAAGAAACATTACCGGTTTCTAAAAATCTTTCCGTATCATCAGCCTTGGATTAAAACCTTGCGGAACGTGAGAATCTATTATTTTAAGGTGGCGTGGTAGGGAATTTAGAACTAAGAGCACTATTTTTTTGATGTTTTTATTGCGATTTTTTAAGCAAAATATATCAATTACTCAAGTAGAAACATAGCGTTTAATATTATTCACATATTAATCTAAATAGTACTTTTATATCTGCCCTGAGTGTCATACAATTTGATGAAAGCTCTCTTTATTCATTTTAAAAAGTGTCTCATGAGATGCTACTATTTTCGGATTTTTGTTTTGTTTTTAGCACCATGTCTTACTATTCGTTTTGGTTGTACGTCTTTGTATTAATTATCCTGATGTGTTATGGATGAGGAAAGCTGAGTGTAGAGAAATTAAACCCAGATTTGCGTAGAGGGAGAGTTGAAAGTCATGAAGAAAAAAACCCCAACTTAAGTACACCCAATCAGGACTTGAACCCCTATTTCCCAGTCATAGGCAGTCCAGTCTTTTGCGAGACTGACGACTTAGAATATAAATGTGCTCTTCGTGACAAATTATATTAAATTAAAGAACTGCTTGGAATAAAATGTATAAAATGTATAAAATTATAAGGTATGCTTCTATTGGAGAAATATTTTATTTATTTTGGCAACAAAAAAAAATTATTGTTTGCTATGAAAATAGCAAAAGACACTTTCTCGCATCCCCTACACTCCCACCTTAACAACACCAATCCCATTAAAAATAAATGGTACGGAACTCCACACGGACTTTCTCTCTCTATTGTTTGAAAATGGAGATATTTACTCAAAACTCTTAATATATGTGAAACAAAATAATATACACTAGCAAACCCAAGCATAAGTTTCACTATACTTAAGTAAAACTTTTTTTTTTTAGTTCCGGTTTTAAATTTTATAATTTTGCTTTTTAAGAATTAATGTCCTCATTTGTATATTTGAACTGATAAAAAAGATCAAAGTTGGGTCCACAAGGGTCAACACTTCGTATTAAAATTTTAACTTCCGGTTAAAATTTTCGACATGTTATTAGGTGTTGCAAATCTTCATGACATCGCATTGCCTGCTATATGATTATTCATTTATAAATTTTGACCAATAAAAAATGTAAATATTGATTATTGAGTCTAAAATGGATATAGATCAAGTTGTACACACATTTCTCCCAAAAGGTTTAGGGAAAAACAACATAAGCTTTTAGAGACTTACTTATATTTAATTACTCTATGGGATTCGAAGTTTTTGTTTCCATAAAGTACCCTAAAATTCATTTTAATGGTAAAATGAAAATATCCAGTTTATTTATAATCTTAATCAACAACTAGATACGAGTTTTAATCAAAATCTTTATAGTCAATTTTGAGAAAATTTAATTTTTTTTCTATTTTCGCCCTTTCTTAAACTACTCTTTATTTTAAGTTTAAACAGACACACAGACAGACGTAATTGCAAAGACCATTTTTTAGGGTTGGGGGTCTTGAGACGTTGACATCCATCAACATTTCAGGTTAGATTTTCTTTTGCGGTCGCAATATTTTTACCTTTTTTTGTTCGAAAAGTTAGAAAATATGTATATTTACGTATAGTTTGAAAGTTATTGGTTTTATAAAAATATGCTTCTTATAAAATATTTGTATTATAAAGAGACCTACATATTTCTAACGACAAGTAACTTCATATTTCAAATAGTTTAGGAGATGTTATAAAAAATATATAGTTTACGCATCAGACCGGAGCCCTTAAAGTCATTTTGCCGAAATATTGAGACAAGGCATTTTGTTTGGAATATTTATACATGTTTATAAATTAAATTTAATCAAAATCATTAAAGCCGATTGTGAGAAAATCGACTTTTTTTCTTTTTGCCCATCAGTAAACTACCCTTAATTTTAGGGTTGTATATCCAATTCCAAAAATTCCTTGAGGCAACCCTATGAAAACCCTAGATATCGAATTTTAGCCCGATCGGTAAAATAGTTTAGGCTCTAGTTGGAGGTACAGACAGACAGACAAAAAGAAAGTCAAAAACCACTGTTTTGGATTCAGGGGGTCATAAAACGTCAAGATTCATCAAAATCTTGAGTTCAAATTTTTTGACGATCACTATACTTTCTCTACTGTAAGATAGCGAGAAAGTAAAAAGGTATAATGTATCGCCTTTTTACTTTCTCTGGAGATCTCAGAGGGAAAGTATTGAGATCGTTAAAAATATCTAGTTCAAGGGTTTGATTAATGTTGAAGTTTCATGACGCCAGGAAACCAAAAAAGTTTTTTCACGCTGCCGTCTGTCTGTACCTCAGTCTGGAGCCAAAATTGTTCAACAGATTTGGCTAAAACTTGGTATCTGAGGTTTTCATAAGGTTCTCCCGAGGTATTTATAGAATTAGATTGCTAAACCTAAAATTAAGGGTAGTTTACTGAAGGGTGAAAATATAAAAATCTAATTTCTTGAAATTCGCTCTGAATTTTCATTACATTTTATATCGAGACACTGTTTATCTTTATCAACAGGGTGGCAATTCTTATTTTCTCATTAAAATGGCTTGAGAGGGTACTTTACATGAGATAAATTTCCCAATTTTCATCATTTATACGCAACTATTTGAGATACTAAATAGCTCAATTGTAAAGTTATGGTAACATTAAATATAAAAATATCTTTTATTTGAAATATATTTTTATAAAAGCAATAGTTTCTGAACTATAAGCAAATACGAGTATATATACTTCAATTCAGGCCTTTGAAAATAAATTTAATTCTTATGCTGTTTGTTGGACAAAGATGTTTCAATATTCTTAATCTTTCAGTAATAGTGTTCATAGCTCCTAATGGCATGGAGTAAGTAAGTAACAGTGTAGGTATATTATTTCATCTATGATCTTTGGTGTAATGTTTCTACAACAATGTATATACTTATTATTTCGTTTCTCAAATCTTACGAGTTCTTAGTAAATATCTATATTATTAAGATAAATACGAGAAAAAATCAGAATCATGACATTTCATGAACACCCGAATCCAAAACAGTGGTTTTTGAGTTACCTTACGTCTGTCTGTCTGTCTGTCTGTACCTCCAACTAGAGCCTAAACCTTTTTACCGATCAGGTTAAAACTTGGTATCTATGGTTTCACAGGGTTGCCCCTAGGATTTTAGGAATTGAATATGTAACCGTAAAATTATGGGTAGTTTACTGATGGGTAAAAAGAGAAAAAAAGTCGATTTTCCCAGAATTGGCTATAATGATTTTGATTAAATTTCATTTCTACACATTTATAGATATTACAAATAAAATGGCTTCTCTAAATAATTCGGCAAAATGACTTTAAGGGCTCCGGTCTGATGCTAAATCATATTTTTTATAATATTTCCTAAACTTTTTTAAATATGACGTTACTTATCGTTAGAAATATGTAGGTCTCTTTATAATACAAATATTTTATAAGAATCATATTTTTATAAAACCAATAACTTTCAAGCTATAAGTAAAAATATATATATATTAACTTTTCCAACACAAAAGGTAAAAGTATTGCGACCGAAAAAGAAAATCTAACTTGAAATGTTGATGGATGTCGACGTCCCAAGATCCCCAAACCCTAAAGAGTGGTCATTGCAATTAAGTCTGTCTGTGTGTCTGCTTAAACTTAAAATTAAGAGTAATTTAAGAAAGAGCAAAAAAAGAAAAATAGATTTTCTCAAAATCGACTCTAAAAATTTTGATTAAAATTCCTATCTAGGTGTTGATTAAGATTATAAATAAACTGACTATTTTCATTTGACCATGAAAATGAGTTTTAGGGTACAATACAGAAGTAGAAACTTCCGGATCTCCGTAACTATTTGAGATACTAAATAACTTATGATTGCAAAATTTTAGTATTATTAAAAATAAAAAACGTTTATATGAAATATATTTTTATAAATACAACAGTTTCTGAGATAATGGCAAATATATTAATACAATTTTGTGAGCTCTAGTTGTAAAAAGATACTACTTAAGTTTTAACGCAATAATTCTCCAATGCCATAGAGTAATTAAATATAAGTAAGTCTCTCAAAAAGTGTATGTTGTTTTTCCTTATAGCTCTTAGGAGAAATGTTTGTACAACAATGATATATATCCATTTTAGACTCAATAGTCAATATTTACATTTTTTATTTGTCAAAATTTATAAATGAGAAATTTAATAGCACGAAGATGGCATGAAGATTTGCAACACCTAATAACATGTCGAAAATTTTAACCGGATGTTGAAATTTCAATATGAAGTGTTGACCCTTGTGGACTCAACATTGATCCTTTTTATCGGTCCAAACATACAAATGAGGATATTAATTCTTTAAAAACAAAAAATTATAAAATTTAAAACTGGGACTAAAAAAAGAGTTTTACATAAGTACAGTGCAATTTATGATTGGGTTTTCTAGTGTATATTATTTCGTTTCACATATATTACGAGTTTTGAGTAAATATCTCAATTTTCAAACAATAGAGCGAGAAAGTCCGTGCGGAGTTCCGTACCATTTATTTTTAGTGTGTGTATTTTTGTTTTACAACCTCTAAAGTAGAAGTGAAGAAGAACTAAACCTTCACATTATTTATACCAAAGCAGTCCGATAAAACATAGTGTGTGTAAGAAGAGGGTGTGGACCACCTTGGTGACTTGAACGCCCGACAGAGTGAGGTAACTCTTGGGTGTAACTAAACTAGAGATGGCGTGAGGCGACCTGCCGAGACCAACGCCATTGTTCCTCGTCTCTCGGGACTGAAACATTTCATCAGGATCTTTTTTTTGGCACTTACAGACAGACCACTCCGCTACTGATACCGATCTGTTCGTAGAACTACGCCGTGTTCTAATTCACACTCTACGAGGTAACTTTGGAGCAGAGAGACCCCCTCCGGCTGGATTGTCTTTTTTAACGCCGATGGCATTCATTGTTGATGTCATTTATATACAGTCCAATTTTCATGGGAAGGAACTTTTCTTTCAGGCTAGAAAAGTCACTTTATTTTTAATCATAGGTAAAGTCATTTTATCTGTACGTCACTTAAGATAGATATTGTTATATATACCCGGGTGATCTGGTGGTCTAGAGGTAAGGTGTCGGACTTCTATGCTGGCGGCCGGGGTTCAATCCTCGGTCCCAGCACAGATTTATCTGATTACCAAATCCTTCCTTCACCTCTGACAAGACATCTTGTGAATGTGAGGAATGCCAGGTCTCCACCGTGGTTCGGATTCCACGTTAAGCTGTAGGTCCTCCATTTCATCTCGCAATCACCCTAGCATTACACATTAGCGTAAGAGCGTGTAACCCGAACGGGTAGTAAGACGCGGTGCTAATAATAATAATAATAATAATATATACCCTACCTGTAATAACAAAGTAAAATAGTAATACTGTTGACGACAAAGAAAATACGTTTCTATTTTCTAAAAGGTCATTTGTAAACAAGTTATACTATACAGTTTACAATTCTAAAGATGATATGATGGGACTAAACCTATTACTTAGTTTTTTCAGGTTTTTTTATAGTCGCGTCTCACTACACGTTTGAGTATACTTTAAATTGCTATGAATTAGGAAGGTTGAATTATAGGAAATGTACCCGCATTTGCATAGAGGGATCGTGTAAATACCTTTAGTAAAAACCACCCTCAATATTCCATAAGGATACACCAAAGTTGGATATGCATACACAACCCACATTAGTGGTACGGGGTTCAATACAAGAGATATTAACGAGACGCAGTCCAAGTGGTTGGGATAATGATGGTAGATAGTAGGGACCGCACCCACAATTGTATTGAATAGGCGTGTGGGAAAAAAAACAGCACCCTTAGACCACATGACAGACGGGGTTCTTTAACTTAGTGCTCTGATGTTATTATCGATTAGCTTTTCAAGCTTGTGGTCTAGAGAAGTTCAAATCTGTACCCCTGATCGTCCAGTCATCACTGGGGAAGAGGAGACACCACTTTCACCAATGCTACAGCCTTCGGCCTTGTCAAGAAACGAACTTGGTACTCTTAGCTCATTGGACAGAATTTCTATCGAATGAGATGAAGGGGAAAACTATATTTTATTGAAATTATTTTTAATATATTTTATAGTAAGTTTATAATGATAAAAATATTATGGTAATATAATTTTTTAAATTATTATTATTATTATTATTATTATTAGCACCGCGTCTTACTACCCGTTCGGGTTATACACACTTACGCTAATGTGTAATGGTAGGGTGATTGTGAGATGAAATGAAGGACCTACAGTTTAACGTGGAATCCGAACCACGGTGGAGGCCTGGCATTCCTCACATTCACAAGATGTCTTGTCAGAGGTGAAGGAAGGGTTTGGTAGTCAGATAAATCTTTGCCGGGTCCAAGGATTGAACCCCGGCCGCCAGCATAGAAGTCTGACACCTTACCCCCAGACCGCCAGGTCACCAATTTTTTTTAAAGATTTGATAGTAAAGTTATAATTATTAAAATATATATTTAAGTGTTGTTTCCCAAACAGCTGTATGACAACCAAAAAGTGTATGTCGTAAATGGGAACATGAGCTGTCAATACAGTATTCATCTATAGCAACGATTTTAAAATGTTTACAAACACGGCACACTGAAAAAGGTACTAAATTTGTCAAGACACACCATCAATTCCTTTGGGAGAGATGTTATCATTAAAATAACGAGTATTAAGAATGTTTTTGAAAGTACATTTAGATAAAACTATAATAGCTGTGTTATTTTAAAATAATTATGTTGATCGTTGAGTTAAAAAGATATTTTCCCTTGTCAAAATTTACTAGCTTATTTTTTATTTTCCTCCTGTGGCACATCTGCTGACACACCGTGGCCCACTGGTTGAAAAACGCTGGTCTATATCTAAGTCAGTAGTAATTTTAGTTGTGTTTCACGATTATATGAGTATTCCCTCCCCTTTTACACTCTTTAAAAACCGGTTTGATAAATTGGTTTACGGTACAATCTTATTGCTAAGATCAGTTTGTTTTTAAACAGCCATTTCGTGTCTCAATTTGAATCTCTTCACTTATAGAAATAATTTTGAGCTCTAAACATTGTTTAATAATATCGGTTAAGACACTTATTATTGATGTAGTTTTGTATCTGTTTCAAAATAAAGTTATGTTACAATTAATTATTTGTAATATAGTGCAAGCAATATCTAAGAGCGTAAGTCAAATTTATATACAAACTTTCTATTTGTCTAACTTTATTTGTTGAAAATTAAACATGACAACACACTCGTAACACAAGTTAAGCTATATTTTATTAATCTCAACATTTTGATCAAGTTTATTAGTTCTAGTTTCAATAGTACAGTCTGATTAAATAGAAAGGAAGATTTCAACAGCTATAAAAGTTACTAAAACCATTTTCATATATTCAAAAGGCAGGTCTTTTTATCTGAAGATGTCACTTTTTATATACAGGGTGTGTTTTAATTGGTGCCAAATATTCTAAGGGCGTATACCCACCCACTAAATTTGTATGGAAACAAAGTTGAACCAGCCTTAGTGCTAAATAAATAAATACCGTCACAAGTAGCTTATAATAGTGAAAAGTACCATTTATCCACACACAAAAAAATTCCATACAGACATGGCTCTAAAAACTTTTAGTTTCTGAGGTAAGAGGAATTTTACTGTTAAATTAATGAATAATCCAACAGAAGAAATAATTCAATTAAACAAGACATTATTGTTATTATTATTATTATTTTTATTATCAGCACCGCGTCTTACTAACCGTTCAGGTTATACGCACTTACACTAATGTGTGATGGTAGGGTGATTGTGAGATGAAAATGGAGGACCTACAGTTTAACGTGGGATCCGAACCACGGTGTAGGCCTGGCATTCCCCACATTCACAAGTTGTGATTAATACATATCTTGTCAGAGGTGAAGGAAGGGTTTGGTATTCAGATAAATCTGTACCGGGGACCGAGGATTGAACCCCGGCTAAACAAGACAAAGTTTAACAGAAACAACATTCTGTTTCGTGTTTGCCTGCTTCGATGCATCCTTTGAGCCTGCGTTCCATGCTTTGTCTTACTGTGTTGAATATATCTGAGGTGTTGCGTGTTTGCTCACATCCACTCACAATACGATCTCTTAAAACCTCAACATCAGGCACATGAGTTGCGTAAATAATTCACTTTAAATGTCCTCAATAATAAATATTCATAGGGGTTAAATTTGGAGATAGAACTGACCCCTCAATGGAACTCTCCCCTCCCCCGCCCCTACATGGCCAACTAATCTTTGATTGTAAATTTATATTTAAAAAATAACTCAAATATAATAACACTTTAAATATGATGGATAAAAATATTTGTATTTTATATAAGTTCCTTCCGATAAGAATCCTAACAGGATAGTAATAATTTTGAGGTAGTTAACATATACTTTCTGCATACCGTATGCGTTAAAGACATACACGTATAATGGTACACATCTAAACTTACCGTTAAGAACATGAAAATATTTTCTCATTGTAATGGTCTTCAATATAAATTATCAATTAATATTTTAGCCATCACCCGAGATTGAACCCAGTACCCTAAAGATATGTAGGCCTAACCCTCTAATGCACGTCCGCAGAGGAATGATGGGGTTAAATAAACAACGGAATTTAAGAAAACGCCAATGCTTTAAACACAATGTAGTGTTTACATTCATGGAATATTGTATACAAGTTAGTTTAATTATATAACAGAATTTTGATATGAAGAACATTTTCTCGAAAATAAAAAATATTTTTTCTACACACATTAGTAAAATGTTACTATTTTATTAATGCTTTTGTTTTTAGGTACCAGATTGATAATATCTATCAAAGGCGACAACCTGATGTTACATGTCTTGACGTATTAATACATGAAAGTAGATTTAGTAACTTTTCTAGTACCATGAAAATTTAACTCTACTAACAGGATATATCAAACTCCAGGGTGGTCTGAACTCCACTGAAATCCCTTCTCCCCTTACGACGTCCTTTAAGGAGAATGAAAATGAACCCACATTAGCGAGACGCAAGGATGGAAAACCAAATTGAATAGAACAAACGTAAAACCACTTCTGATGCACTCATTCAGTATACAAACACTGACTTTCTCGTCACCAACAAGACATACTAGACAGTTTTTAAGAATATTCCGTGTAAACACCACTGGAAGTTAACTGAAATAGAGTGTAAGTATTTTTTTAATAAAGTTTGTTCTATTTTTAAACTGGAAATATATGGGGAGGGTAGACCTGATTAACAAATTGGTTTGTCCGGCTCGACAACGGAGAGTATGTACGTAATTTGGCAACCCTGTTGTACACCATTAGTAAATATCTTCATCAGAGCTCCTGGAATCCAGCCGGAGTCTGCTAGACCTGTAGTATACTATTCTAACCACTTAACTACAAGGAATTGAATTTATTAAAACGAATTAAAAATTAAATATAACTTACTTGCAACACTTGATCGCGTGTGGGTATTCAACCTCCATATTTGAAATGGATTAGTAAGACGAGGTTTTACAAACATATCAGTGAATAGCAACCATTATTTTGCATGGATCTAACTTTTAAATCGTCTAGTTTAGTTTAAGAGTAACAAACATACATACATCCATCCATACATACATACATACATACATACATACATACATACATACATACATACATACATACATACATACACACATACATACACACATACATACACACATACATACACACATACATACATATATACATATATACATATATACATATATACATATATACATATATACATATATACATATATATTAGAACTGTATTACATAGCTATGAAACATTGAGCTCTTCCGCTTTGTGCTGTGCACTATTTCACATATAATCGTTTCATATAAATCGTTTATGACAATACTGTGATTTATTTATTAAAATTAATACTAAAATCATTAATGGTTATAATTATAAGGGATAAGGCTAGGAGAAAAGTTTAGAGGAATATCACCCAAATAAGCGCACAGAGGGAATGAGAAAACACATTTCAAAAATCAAACTTCTCATTTACATGTGGAAAATCATACTGATAAATCAAATAGGTAAATTTATTATTTTTAATAATAAGTTAAAAACCATAATGATTTATAGCATATCAAAAACCACAATTACAAATAATGTGTGGAAAACAACGCTGGTAAATAACATTGGAAAACAACAGTGATTAATTACATGTGGAATTCCAACAGTGATAAGTCACATGCGGTAAACTACAATGATCAAATCACATCTGAAAAAACACACTTATAGTTAGAATGTGGAAAACCACAGTGATAAATATCAAATGGAAACACCACAGTGATAAAATATATTTTATATAAAGCCACAGTGATAAAATAATATATAGAAACTCACATAGGTAAATTACATGTGAAAGACCACACTGATAACTCACATGCTAAAAACTACACTTATGAATCATATGTGTAAGACCAGGGTGAAATTTCAAATGTGGAACAGACCCTGATGTGAAAACACCAATCAACAATGCACCACCCAGGTGATATTCAAACTTCTATCACTCCATCATCGTCACCAATGTATTTGTATGTGACGCAAACGCCCTAGCACTACCGATGTGTGCTTCATAGCAATAAAATAAATACAAACATAAATCAAGCCTGTTTTTTAAAGTCCACAGTCCAAGAGCTCAATGATATTGTTGACATAAATTTTGGAAACGTTACTATATTATTGAATATTGCTTTGGAAGCCTTCATTCGATGTAATTACCAAATCGTATAGAGCTGTCAAGAAAGATAATGTTTAAAACTATGTCTTGTAGACGATATATCTATCCCCAGAGTGACTTTACGAGCTGTCTTTAAAAAAAAAATTTGCACCGAGTCTTACTGCCCATTCGATGTATACTTTTATGTACTAATTACTCTAATGGTTTTTAGGAATTAGAAAGCTTATAGTTAGAGGAAATGTACCCTCTTTTGTTTGAAGGTGACGTAGCCAACGTTGGATGTATTTTGAATTTTAAGTAAAATCAATTGTTCGTATTTTTTTAAATAGTGTTAATGGTTTTGTTTGTTTTTATAGTCCTATATTAATATGTATCACAAGAACAAAACTCCTGAATATTAGATTTTGCTTGAAGCTTCAAATTAGTTAATAAAATATTGAAAATGTCACACTCACAGTAAACGACCTCTTTAAAAAACAATTCAATAAATTTTTTATTTTAGCTAAATCTATTTCCAATAAACAGTCAAATTTTCATATTACGGCGTTTTATAAAATACAAAAATATCTTCTAAATTGATAACATTTTACTAATTTATTAGTTTTGTTTTATAGGTATTGAGAAAATCTATCAAAAAGTGACAGATGCAGATCACTTTACGTATGAATATGTGAAACTAGATCTAGTAACTTTTTTCATTGACAGATAAGGCCCTTCATGAATAAATTGTTTTATAGCGGGTTGAAGCGTGAAATAAAGTTTTGCTTTGCCTACCGACATTCCTGACACCAACGTCGTGGTATGAAAGAAACCAAGCTTTCCTTAGAACAATGAGGTTTGAGGGTGACCTGGTGGTCTAGGGGTAAGGTGTCAGACTTCTATGCTGGCAGCCGGGGTTCAATCCTCGGTCCCGGCACGGATTTATCTGATTACCAAACCCTTCCTTCACCTCTGACAAGACATCTTGTGAATGTGTGGAATGCCAGGCCTCCACCGTGGTTCGGATTCCACGTTAAACTGTAGGTCCTCCATTTCATCTCACAATCACCCTACCATTACACATTAGCGTAAGTGCGTATAACCCGAACGGGTAGTAAGACGCGGTGCTAATAATAATAATAATAATAATGAAGTTTGAGGTGATAATGATTACGTATTTTCTTGGGTACAACTTGAAATAAGCCAATATAAGTATTTGAAATTTAACGTAATATATTTCGGCCATTTAGTATAACTTTAAATCCAAATTTTTTTCGAGAAACACAAATTTGGATTATAATCATATAGGCTATTTTCTTTGATAAAGGGATTTGAGATTAATCAAATGTTTCCATTTATAATGTTTTTCAATTGTGAAAGATCATTTTACAAACTTATCCACAAAATATTATAAAAATTAAATCTAAAATATGGGACTGAAATAAGAATCCACATAAATTAATTCTAGGCTACAGCCCAAATATTTACCACTGTGTGTGTATCAAATGTGGTCGATACTGTTGATCTTTTAAATTTTGTAACACATTTTACTTCCCATT
This sequence comes from Timema poppense, assembly GCA_902141375.1. Lineage (NCBI taxonomy): Eukaryota > Metazoa > Arthropoda > Insecta > Phasmatodea > Timematidae > Timema > Timema poppense. The sequence goes on along the minus strand of CABFOV010002028.1, from coordinate 46,691 downwards.
CCGTTTAACCGAATTTAACTTTACTTATAATAACTGGGCATAAATAAGGTTCAATTTATAGAATATGCATTCCATATTTGTGAACAGGAAGAGTCCTTTTTACCAGAAATTAAGTTCAAAGCTTGATTCACACGTTAGCCGCAAATAGAATACAGAATCTGCTTAAGTGGCGCAGCAATTCACATACTATATGTTTACCCATAATGCATTGCAATGCTAACTTAAAACACATTTTATCAACATAATTTATTTTCTAGTGAATAAGTATATATTTTAGATCATACTCCCTGTGGATGTTTTCAAATTATAACGCTGTGTCGTGACAAAAAACTAATACATCGATATTTACACTTCACATTAATGAGTTATTTCAAATCTCCTCACAAAAGCCAACGAATCTGTCTGCTTGCTTCTGGCTGTAGAGCACATGCATTGACAAATGCATAGGCACTGATGGTTCTGAGATTTGATTGGTTCTCCTGTGTCGAACAACTCAGGCAGAGCGGACAAAGTAGAGATAAGTTTATCTTTAGCGAACATCTCATGCCGATAAGTCTGAAATCTTGTGATTGGCTTAAACCTCGTCACGTGACCAAGTTTCTGTTTTTTAACGTATTAATCCACAGTAACACGAGAGTGACTCGTTATTCCATACGGTTGTGGGATCCTAAAAAAATAATGTTAAAGAAAATTGTTGGTCTTTTTTTTAAAAGATTCCAGCTTTCAAAAATGGATAATCGGTACGTATACTACCTTTAAAGCTCGACTCAAAATCACAATGTTTCCTTTAGGAATATATTAAATATCAAGTTTGAACGAAATCTATCAAACTGTTTTGAATGTAGCCTCCCGGACAGACGTAATAATTGCAAAACCTTCCTGTTAATCTTTTTATTGACCCCTCAAAGAGAGAAGTATAGTGATCTTCAAAAAAAAATTATTTTGTATTTTTTATAAATGTCGACATTAATTTTCACGACCCCCTGGAACCAAAAAAGTATTTTTTTCGATGCCGTCCATCTGTGTCCTAGAGCCGGAACCATTTTACCGATAGGGATAAGACTTGCTACTTAGGGTTTTAAACAGTTACCCCACTCCTCGAGGGATGTTTGGAACTACATGTTTAATACTAAAACTAGGGGTAGTTTACTGAAGTGCAAAAAGAGATAAAATCAATTTTCTCAAAATCCGGCGTAACGAATTTGATTAAATTTGTTATCAATGTCGTGTTTAAAATTTCAAACAAAATGTCTTGTTTTTTTTGTTTTTTTTCTAAAAATGACTTTAGGGGTAATTTTTATAAGCATAAATTTCTAATTTTGATAATATACTCGCAACTATTTGAGATATTAAATAAATTATCATTTTAAAGTTGTATTATGGTTTGTATTAAAGACATTTCTATCTTGCATTTATTTTTATAAAACCAATAGTTTTTGAGCAATCAAGCAGTTATACATAAATATTTTTATAGAGTACGTAGAAATGTTAAAATGATTATAATGCTCTTTGTTGGACAAATATGCTCTTATTTTCTCAATGTTTCTGTAACAGTGTGTAGCTATCACATTATGCTGTTTGGTGTAGTGTTGATGCAACAGTGTATATTATTTCTTTTCCTTAATTTTACAGGTTATTAGTAAATATCTCCATTCTAAAATTAAAGAAAGAGAAAGTGTGTATGGTACACCGCATTTTTGTTCAAGTACACACATAACGTCGAGATCCATCATAAACTTGGGGGATAAAAATGTTTATTATTATTATTATTATTATTATTATTATTATTATAATTAGCACTGCGTCTTACTACCCGTTCGGGTTATACGCACTTACGCTAATGTGTAATGGTAGGGTGATTGTGAGATGAAACGGAGGACCTACAGTTTAACGTGGAATCCGAACCACGGTGGAGGCCCGGCATTCCCCACATTCACAAGATGTCTTGTCAGAGGTGAAGGAAGAGTTTGGTAATCAGATAAATCTATGCCGGGACCGAGAATTGAACCCCGGCCACCAGCACAGAAGTCTGACACCTTACCCCTAGACCACCAGGTCACCTGATAAAGATGTTAATAATTACAAAACAATCTCTATATGAGAGTTTAAAAAGGAATGTAAAATTGAAACCTTACTAAATGTTTCCAATAATAATAAAAAAAGACGCCTCGATCAATGTGATATGTCTGTTGAGTGTGATAGTTATTCGCTTGTAGAATATAACAGGGGACTACGTAGCTCCGAACCACACGGGAATACGAGGTACTCGAGACATGCGTAGAGGTATGATTTGTGGTGGATTTCAATATTTTAATTAGATGATCTGTCTTAAAATAATGTTAGTCACGAGACGTGCAACTGCCAAGTGATTTATAACTTGATAGCGCAACAGAGGTAACCGGGTTCTTAAGTTATGTGTTACTGTGAAATTTGCATAATGACTAGACATCAATAACAGTGAATTATTGTTTGCGTCGATTTTTTTCTATATGATTATTTGAGAAGTGAATTTTTTTTTATTCTGGGATTTCATGAAAAAAAAAGCATTTTTTTTATTAGTAGCAAGGCTATCGACCAGTTTATAATATACAGTTTGAGGAGATATCATAAATTTCAAGAATAAACTTATCTGGAGTCCAAGTTATTTATTAGTATTTATCTGCATTTATAAACACGCCAACTGTGAATTAAAAAAAGTTTATATTATTAATTAGCTAGATATGCTGTAGAATTAAAACAATTTTTAATAAATAGCTTTCCCAAATATATTTAATCTTTATCTAACTACCCACATCTTTGGTCACGCAAATTAAACGTCAAGTCGATCTAGTCTTATTAGTTAGTGACGAATAGTTAGGTGTTCAAATCACAGGCGAATCTACTGGTGGTACTATTTCCAAAATATTTTCCCATTTTTTCTCCATGAAAATGAAGATACACTTCCTTTAAATAATAACTTTATCACCCTCATTTCAATAAAGAAGTAAAGTCATGGAAAAGTGAGGTTTTATAAATAGCTTACCTTTCAACAACCAAAACAACATAGAAATATAAACATTATTTTATAAATTTAAATAATTTTTTTGAAAAATAAAAATCTCTAGCTAAATGGGCCTTAAAAGAAAAGGGTATTTGTTGGTTACACAGTTTAAAAAATCTCTTTGTTTCCAAGTTTTTATAAAATTAAAAATATGTGCATTCCTCCTCAATAAAATCAATTAGGCCTAATTCAAGATACACTATAAACCTGCAATTTGGTAGTTAGTTTGCTTCTTTTAATAAACGTATTAGCTATAAAACTTGCTCTTATAAAACTAAATATTTCTTTTTTTTAAATATAATTTCCAATGCACCATAAACACAAAATAATTTTTTTAAGTGTTGCTTAAAATGTGACCAAATCATAAAAGGAAAAAAAAACTTCGAATATCTTTTGAAAAATGAAACTTAAAAAGATTTCTAAACAACAAAAGGGCACGAGTATTAATAGGCTATGTATGCCCGCTTCGGTGGTCGAATACTCTAAGGTAGAGATTCTCAAAGTGAGGTTCGTCCAGAGGGTCCACTAGATCGTCCAGGGAAACTTGAGATAACTATATATATATGTATTTAGATATTATAAAATTGTATATAAAAGGGTAGATCACTGATGTATATTAAACACAATGGAGATGTATTCCCATATTAAAGCCTGGTGAGAAAGTGAGGCCTAAAATGGGGGGGGGGGAGGGTTGACCACGTCCCTTGTGCCCAAAATTTTGAGAGGGGCATTTGAGTATTCACACTTAACTTTAGTTTTCTCAACAGCCAGCATAAAAAACTTTCATATAAACCACTGAAACATTTGATACCTTTTTCAGCAACTTGCGTACAGCCCGAATGGGTAGTAAGACGCGGTGCTAAATATTAATTCAACAACTTATTTGTGCGACCTAACGTTTTCTGGTCTTTGTGGTAAAAAAAATTGAAATGAAATCTTCTTATTGTTGAATCAAACTTCATTTATATTCATCACATCAGTGAATATAAATTCACAAATATAATACATATACATTCTTTATGTTTTTATTGTAATTATTTTTACATTTATTAGAAAAATATATTATGTCTGAGTGTGTATAGTTATTTTATTTATATTTATATTGTACCTATTTTTACGTTAAAAAATTATTATGATAAATTTATAGCTATAAACTTTTTATTATAACTTATTTTTTAATCATTTATACTACATTAAATCAGCTGTTTCCTAGTTAGATGGCTCATAAATCAGTGGTTCCTGGTTAGAGGGCTCACGAATCAGCTGTTTCCTAGTTAGATGGCTCATAAATCAGTGGTTCCTGGTTAGAGGGCCCGCGAATCAGCTGTTTCCTGGTTAGAGGGATCACAAATCAGTGGTTCCTGGTTAGAGGGCTCACGAATCAGCTGTTTCCTGGTTAGATGGCTCATAAATCAGTGGTTCCTGGTTAGAGGGCTCACGAATCAGCTGTTTCCTGGTTAGAGGGATCACAAATCAGTGGTTCCTGGTTAGAGGCCTCGCGAATCAGCTGTTTCCTGGTTAGATGGCTCATAAATCAGTGGTTCCTGGTTAGAGGGCTCACGAATCAGCTGTTTCCTGGTTAGATGGCTCATAAATCAGTGGTTCCTGGTTAGAGGGCTCACGAATCAGCTGTTTCCTGGTTAGAGGGATCACAAATCAGTGGTTCCTGGTTAGAGGGCTCACGAATCAGCTGTTTCCTGGTTAGATGGCTCATAAATCAGTGGTTCCTGGTTAGAGGGCTCACGAATCAGCTGTTTCCTGGTTAGAGGGATCACAAATCAGTGGTTCCTGGTTAGAGGGCTCACGAATCAGCTGTTTCCTGGTTAGATGGCTCATAAATCAGTGGTTCCTGGTTAGAGGGCTCACGAATCAGCTGTTTCCTGGTTAGAGGGATCACAAATCAGTGGTTCCTGGTTAGAGGCCTCGCGAATCAGCTGTTTCCTGTTTAGAGGAATCACGAATGAGTGGTTCCTGGTTAGAGGCCTCGCGAATCAGCTGTTTCCTGTTTAGAGGAATCACGAATGAGTGGTTCCTGGTTAGAGGGCTCACGAATCAGCTGTTTCCTGTTTAGAGGAATCACGAATGAGTGGTTCCTGGTTAGAGGGCTCACGAATCAGGGGTTCCTGGTCAGATTGTTCGTGAATCAGCGGTTCCCTGGTTAGAATACCCACGTGACTAAGAAGGTTGAGAACCACTGGTCCAAGTCATCGCTCTCACCACAACAGACTGCACCACCGATGGCGAGAGATTGGTTTTGGAATCCCCGTCAGTTGTACTGAGCTTTTCACTCACCCACCTTGAAAATGCATATACACTTCTGATCATTTATACCTTCTTTATCCTTAACACATTAATGTAATTAACACATATGGTAGTATGGTAGTAAGCACGGTGCTAAAATAATTTAAACAAATAAGTAATATAAAGTTTGCGGTTCTCTTATAACCAAAATGTAATTTCCTAACTGAAAGATAGTTTAAAAACTACAAAGTGAATGTATTGTGTTAAAAGATTCGTCACACAATGACCCGATGAAAATCCATGACTAATAAGATCATATCGCCCACCATTGCAGACCAAATGATCCTTACTTTCACACAACGTTGGCATTATTCTTTGTTTAGTAATTCATTTAGGTTAAATAGCTTTAAGTTCTCCGAACAGCGTGGGCGTCAATCTCTCTCGTCGAGATCTTCCCTTTCTGACGAGAAATGAAAGCCATGTCCTTCGTAGAACAATTTCCAGATATTGCAAAAAATGATTGGTCGCCACCTTATTGTCATTCTCTTGCCGTCCGTTATATTATTGTCATTACCATGTCTCGGATTATTATGATTGGTATTGGTACATCACATACAATACTCTTGTACACATGTATTCTGTTCCTTATTCCTCGGTTGTATAAATGTTTCTTATACGTCATTATATGGTATTTTATGTAACTTTGGAGTTTTGTATATGTTTTTATTGATTTGCGTCATTTTTTAGTCAATTTTAGGGATTCATGTTGAATAAGTATATTTTTTTAACACGCAATTGTTGGAATGAGAAGATATTTAGGCGATGAACTTTATTTCCTCTTTGTTTGTCTAGTTGTAAAATACACATTCCTGGTGATACGGGTGATAGGGGGCAGCTTTTTATTACTTCTAAAGCAAATATATGTAAATCAATAATTTATTTAGTAAAATGTGATAGTTGAAGTTAAAGACTCTTTTATTTTATCACACACATGTACAGTAGCCCCATGACTTCTTTGGTGCTGCCTGACAACTTTGAAAAGTTACCAGACAAAATTATGTAACCCTACGCCGAACCATATGATCTGCGAAAACATGTGTTTAGCAGCTGTCACTTCTGAATGTCAAAATTCTGGTATATACCTAAATGTTTTTTTAATATTTAGCACCGCGTCTTACTACCCGTTCGGGTTATACGCTTTAAGTACTTATTATTCTAATGGATTAGGAATTGGGAAGGTTTTAATTAGAGGAAATGAACCCGCATTTGCGTGGATCGAGAGTGGAAAACCATTTAGGAAAAACCACCCCCAGTTCACCCGACCGAGATTCGAACCTCGATCTCCCCGTCCTCAGCAGTAGAGCTCATCACGACAAGCGCGTTAGCCAACTACGCCACCGAGGCGGGTACCTAAATGTTGACTATCAGAAGTTAGCTGTGAGCTGTCAGTCAGCACCAAAGAAGCCATAGGGCTACTGTATATGATATATTTTTAGTTACCATTTATAAAGTATGTGTTTGATTTAGTCGAGTGCATTCATTACATGTGTTTTTTTTGTTTTTTTGTATTTTTTTCTAAATCCTATATCCTTTTTTTTTATAAATTACTAGGTCATTCTATAGGCAATTTATTGATCATTTTTAAGTTATAAAAATCTGGGTCTTGTTCAATACTATTTATTCGGACATTCGGAGAGAGACTTATAGTCCTTATTTAGGTTGCAATTTTATGTGTGAATTGATTGAAACAAAACCACCGCAATCGTCTTTTTTTTTTTGTAACGGTTTTTGCTTGGTAAAATTATAGTGATCGCTCAACGCTCCGACTTGTAATAAAAGGACGCACGGAAGTTTATATTCCGTGCCGGTCAAGTCATGTTGCACGTATTAATGAGAACCTCGGGTTGCAAGTCGTGCGTTGAGCCGATCTCAAGGAGGAATACTGGTTGCATCTTTCACTCCCGCTTCCTCACCTTTTTGTTCTTATTCCTCACTTATGTGTCCTTCCTTGTCACTCGTTTACGGATTTAAGAAATATGATGGGAGATCTCGCGGATACATCATTACCTTAAGAGCGTGCATCACGTAACAAATCAACCTCTGTGATAAAGTCGGCTAGAAATTGTAGATTTACACGAACATTATTGCCCTTGGATCATTTCTGATTAAACATTAATGGAGATAAAGAGTTAATAGAAGTTCCTAATACAGAACATTGTTGAAATATTAAATAATATCTAGATAAAAACTGCATTGAAAAAGCCTGTTTTGACCATTTACAGTAACTTCACAGATAAGCATTGCGCACAAATCTTCATTCTGTCATAATAGGGACACACTGTAGTTATTAACAAGAAACTTTGCCACTTTGTCTCCCATCGTCACCACGGAAAATGTCTAGTAATCAATCAAATACGAATGCACAGCACACATTTTTGTTACATCGTGGGTGTTTTCTTTTCCCCTTTCCTCCCTCCCATACCTCGCGCACACACACACAAACGCAGAGGTGATCCGGGAGCTGAGTTGGGGTTGCTATGATGAACGCTCTTAAATAGAAATATTGAATACGTACATCATTTAGGGATCATCCATTAACACCAAAACACTGTTGAGAGAAAGGAGGGAGGACTCTAATGTCTACATGGTGCTACATGGACCGGGAGGGGGGAGGACTCTAATGTATACATGGTGTTACATGGACCGGGAGGGGGGAGGACTCTAATGTCTACATGGTGTTACATGGACCGGGAGGGGGGAGGACTCTAATGTCTACATGGTGTTACATGGACCGGGAGGGGGAGGACTCTAATGTCTACATGGTGTTACATGGACCGGGAGGGGGGAGGACTCTAATGTCTACATGGTGTTTGTTACATGGGGAGAGGGTGGGTGCAGAACAGTGTTACGAAACACAAAGCCTTATACTTAGATTATAATGTTGGAATTTTTTCTTTCAGCCAATTGTTTGTAAATGAAAAAAGTAAAATATTGTCATAAAATCATTAGAAATCATTTATATTTAGGATTTAGGGTGGTATATTCTGAGTTGTATTAAATCTGAGTCCCTCTCTTATTGTCACAAAAGTTCCCTTATGAAATAATGACATTCAGACGTGTTGTGAAAAACTACGAAACACAAGTTTGGGCGGAGGGTGGTCAGCATAAATGTTTTCAAGGAGTTACATCGGGGTGGCAAAAAAGGTAAGTATAAGCATTACGTTGTTCATGTTTTTACAGTTTTCCTATAAAAACTTTCTTTGATTAAAATAAATAAAATATTGCTTCAGTAAAAATATTAGGTTTAATTTTCTTCACGCAAGGACCGCAAAAGTTGTTGAATTTCTTTCAAGGGTGTCCTAAAATTTAATGACAAATTTTTCTCTTCATTTAAAAACTTTGTCATCTAATGCCTCTACGTTCGTGACAAATATTCAACAACTGTTGCAGCCACCACGTGAATAAAATTAAGATTTATGTTACTATAGTAGAATATTTGATTTCTTTGGACCGGAAACAGTTTTGATAAAAAAGAAAACTGTCCTTAACTCGCGTTACCAACTATTCCACATTAACTTTGACAGTGAGCTCTAAAGTTCGGATAATAGCCTAAATAGGTCAGTGGTTTTTTAAGGGTGTGCCACGAAATTCTCGACTTTATTATTGTTGATAAAAAGTAGTTTCGTTCACTATCAATTTTTAAGAGAAAAACAAAAATGGTCGAACATTTTGATATTTTTATTATCCAGCTTACAATCAAAGAATAATTGAGCAATGAATGATAATCCTATCGTCTACTACACAAGAGTTTAATTGTTGATGGAATGGAACGTTTCCTGTTCAACTGAGAGAAGTTTCTCTGACCAAAAGTATGTCCTAGTCTCCAATAGAGTTACCCACTTGTATGCTCAGTGTGCCGTGAACAAAAACAATTGAGAATCACTGCTATAGGTGTTTCCTAATATTGTTTCTCAACCTTATCCCGGGTAGTTACTTATGAAAAAACTTTACATTTACCTCTATATTCACTTAATTTGGTATTTCCCAGTCTTTAATAGGCGTACCTCTAGCGCAAAATTAAGTTTTATTAATCATAAAAGATAATAGGTTGATGATAGTAAGTCTGATGAACAAATTAACGCATATATCTACGTGATGTCACGGATCATTATAGCTCCTTCATTTCCCTATATCACGGCTTTAAGCTTTATCACAAGAGCTTTATTCAAATTTAGAATGACCGTCTAAAGTTTACAGAATGCCAGATCTTTGTTTCTTTATTAAATGAAGAGCTTTAAGGAGTGCAAAGGTTTGCCCCATGGCCCCAAAGAGGGTTACGCGACTGGTGATCGTTTGGTGAAAATTGCTATCGTTAAGTCAAGTACATTATAACATAATTAATTTGTTCAAGGTATTTAACGTGCACTTTCTGAATCGAATGATTATCTCCGCACACGACTTGTAAACTAATTTAAATAATAATATATAGGTGACCTGGCGGTCTAGGGGTAAGGTGTCAGACTTCTGTGCTGGCGGCCGGGGTTCAATCCTCGGTCCCGGCACAGATTTATCTGATTACCAAACCCTTCCTTCTACCTCTGACAAGACATCTTGTGAATGTGTGGAATGCCAGGCTTCCACCGTGGTTCGGCTTCCACCGTGGTTCGGATTCCACGTTAAACTGTAGGCCCTCCATTTCATCTCACAATCACCCTACCATTACATATTAGCGTAAGTGCGTATAACCCGAACGGGTAGTAAGACGCGGTGCTAATTATTTTTATATAGCTATATTAGCTATTATTAGCTATATAGACAGACATGCTACCGACTGAGCTAAGGTTCTGGGCTGTGCATTAATCAATATTTTATGTTATTTATACACGTCTTACTGCCTGGTTTGACTAACCAAAGTAGGAATTATGAAGGCAGAATTGAAAGGTGTATTCCTATTCCCTCGAGTAAAGTTAGAAACAATCTAAGGAATATTGGCGTTACTCTCGCAATAGACTAGATTGCCGGTAACGGGGAGACCGTGTTTTGGTCCCGGTCGTGTGGGGGTGGTTTGTCCTAAATAGTTTTCTACTCTCTCTCTCTCCACGCAAATACGGATAAACTTCCTCTCAATCCAACCTCCCTCATCCCTAACCCATTAGTGTAACTACACTCCATTCACGGTAGGAATTACTCTCTGAAAGGTCTTTTTTCCTACCAATATACTACCATATAATACATTTCTGGTAGGGAAAAAGGCCTTTCAGAAAACAATTCCTACGTCGAACGGACTTTAGTACAATGAGCGTATAGCTCGAATGTGTAGTAAGACCTGGTACTATAAAAAAAACAAGGAAAAAATACCTCTGTACATCAAACTGGGATACGAACTATGCATTGACAAACCAAGCAAAAATGAGAATGCTTTAGCCACGGGCTCACTATTAATGTAATGAGCACACTTGTTCTAAATAATAATAGTGATATAAAATTATCAAATGCTGGCAATTTCCGGTTCGAGCTTTGCCAGAAAAAAAACTAGTAGCAAAAATTAAACAAGTACTCTTTATTTCTGAATTATAAATTGATACCCGCCTCGATGGCGTAGTTTACTAACGCGCTAGCTACGTGATGAGCTAGACTACCGAGGATGGGGCTATCGAGGTTCGAATCTCGCTCGGGTGAACTAGTGAAGGTTTTTCCTACATGGTTTTCTAACTCTCCATCTACGCAAATTCGGGTTCGCTTCCTCTAAATTCAACCTTCACAATTCCTCAACATTAGCATAATTATTATTTAAGCGTATAACCCGAACGGATAGTAAGAGGCGGTGCTAAGTATTATTATAAACCGTTGTTTTTTTTCTGAGAATACCCGCTCAACACAACGGACATAACGGCCTGCATAGCCTTGACTCGGTACAACCCAATGAGGATGTCTGAACATTGCTTTCACTTTTTACCTGTCAGGGTTGTGAAGAATTAGGGGGAGACCAGGAGGGAGGGGTGACTGTTCTTGTAGATGGCCTGACGAACGAGAGAGCAAGTTGTGGCCTTAGGTCAGGTCAGTTCAGACGTGAAGAGATGACGGCCTTGATAGAAGTGTAAGGACTCTCTAAAGTAAAACAGTGACAAGGGGCGCTATTATTTATCCAGGTGTTTAGCTTGTGGAATAAAAACACTATATACATATATTATATATAATTGGGTTTTCCAAAACCAATATTAAATAATTTAAGGACACATGATGGAAAGAGTTAAGTTTAAGGAAACTCTCTGAACCTGAAAAGAAGATGAAAAACTAATCATGGGAAATCATAACTTAGTTCACTTGGCAAAGTGTTGAATTTAAATAGCCCGATTCAGTGGCGGAACGGTCTAAGGCGTCACTCTCATGTTGGACTGGCCTGTTGAGGGCCGGGAAGATGATAGTTTTAATCCCGGATGAGTCTATTGAGGGTGGTTGTTCCTAAATAATTTCCCAGGCTCCTTCCATTCAAATGCTGATGGATTACTTTTAAAGGTGACCTGGCGGTCTAGGGGTAAGGTGTCAGACTTCTATGCTGGCGGCCGGGGTTCAATCCTCGGTCCCGGCAAAGATTTATCTGATTACCAAACCCTTCCTTCACCTCTGACAAGATATCTTGTGAATGTGAGGAATGCCAGCCCTCCACCGTAGTTCGGATTCCACGTTAAACTGTAGGTCCTTCATTTCATCTCACAATCACCCTTCCATTACACATTAGCGTAAGTGCGTATAACCCGAACGGGTAGTAAGACGCGGTGCTAATAATAATAAATTACTTTTAAAATGCTTCCTTTTTTATCCCTAATATAGTAGTTATCACTATGTCCGTATATCCTGAACAGGTAGTAAGAGACTGCGATTTTTTTTTTTTAAATATATCGCTCATCAACTAAGTAGGTCTATTTTTAGAAAAAACTATAGACACAAAATTGATACAGTAACCAAATGTTGGAAATGTGTGGTTTCAACAAAGAAATACATGTTGAGAAACATACTACAATCCGATACCTTAGCTCCGTCGATAAAGTGTCTGTCTACTGAGCTAAGGGTCCCGGGTTTGATTCCCGGCCTGGCAGAAAAAATTATTATTGGTGTATTCTGGTTTTACCTATTCACAGTGATGAATTAAAGTAAGGGGGCTGTATATTGTACCTGTCCTAGTCTTAAGTTAGATTATAAGGCACATGAAGCTACGACAAGCCTAGCAAGCCGGTAGTGGAAAATATATGGCTTGAATAAAACAAAAAGACCCAGGCCAAAGGTTTAGTTCTCATTCTTTCTTTCCTAATTAAATGTTAGCATGGCTTAGTGTGGTGTAGTCGGTATTCTGGTGATTTGATGCGTTACTTTTGTGGAAAGTGACATTTTAAGATCCCATGACTTTTTATAGCTATCAAGTTTTTTAATTTATTCGAGATATTTAATGTGCACTTTCAGAACCGACTGTAATTTTGAAGAGAAACTTATTTTTTCATTATTTTAAGGGTTCTTTTTCATACCACAATCGACATGACTCTGACGGCCTTACTTCCCCTCTGAAGGAATTTGTTCTACGAATTTTTATCGAACGAGAAAAATTCCATCGACCCCAACTGGGGTTTATTAACCCACGGACAGAGGCGAGCACTTTACCCCAGAGCCACTGAGGTCAACCATATATTAATCAATAAAGTGGTTTTTATTTTTTTTTAATCTGAATATAAGTGGTAGATACATATATGTTTATTGTAAGGTTATTTATTATATTTAATATCCAATGAGTATAAGTAATGGTTGTCAAGAAATCATAAAAGAGATATACGTTTAAATGCAATTCCAGGTACGAAATTATGTTCAACTCATATATTACAATCATGTAAAATAAATAATTACACTCTAGCTCACAAGATTAAGTAGAGCGTGATAATGGATTAAACAAAGGTGCATCAAAAAACATCAAGATTATTATTTATGATGATACATAATATGGCCACTAAAGGTTTCGAATACATTAGTATTTAATAACACTAAGTGCGTATAACCTAAACAGAAAGTAAGATGCAGCTCCAAAATAAAACTAACTGGGGAACATGATAGTTATAATTACTTTGCTTATATACCAAGGCGACTTATTAATCCAATCGTTAGACTTTTAGACACCAGGTCTTAAATTTTGATAGCCCCTTCCCTGTACGATATTTGTTCAACCTTGCGATTGAGAAGATGGTGGGTTACATAACTATATTTTCAAAAATAAACTATGAAATGTAAGAACTTATAAAAGTGAACCGATACAGTATAATACTGATTGTTAGTATATACTATTATATATTTTAAAATAAACATGTATTTAATCATTAAAACTAGGCTTCGTATTCTATCTTATAAAATTAAAAATATAATTAATATGGTATAACTAGAGTTTTAGTAGTTTTATTTTGGTTGGTGTTTAAGGAATCGTTTATTACGTATGTATTTAACTATTTTTAAAAGTAGAATTTATTATATATGTTATTATTGATATGTTTATATTGATAATACATAAAATTATTTCAAAACGTATAATTTATTATTGACTCCTAGCCAATATTGTTCTTACAACAAGTTTATCAAAATCAAATTGATTTGATTGCTAATCGTTCCATTATAATTTGAATATACCAATCAAGGAAAGTAGTTTTAAATGGCTATCAAGGTAGTGAAAACCTTATTGCAATAATATAAATGGGTTTAAAGAAGGGACAACAATATAAAGCTAAGAATAAATCTGTGCACAGTGGAAATTGTGAGGAATGTCGATCAGAAACCCACCTTATTTCTAGTTGGCGTGAGACATTAACATTCTTGCAAAACACGTAGAATTGAATTGCAAATTAAACCGCTATATTACACGCATCGCTGGTACGCGGACTTAACCGAAGGCGTTAGTATAGTCTGTTCTGTTTTGAATGTTACGGGGAGGTTGGGGTTCGAATCTCAGCTGTGTGTACTGTACTGATATTTTCCTAAATGATTTTCCCAAACTCCCTCTACCTACATGCAGCTGAGCTTATATTTCCTTTAGATTTTACCTTTCTCCTCGTCATGCAACTATAATAATATTATAGATTTATAGATATTCTGGAACGGAAGTAAAACGTCTTGACGTTGATTCCACGTGCCTCCCGATGCGGGGGATGCTAACTCCATTAACGGTAGGAATTACTCTCTGGAAGGTCTTTTTTCCTACAACTATCCTATTATATAATAGATTTCTGGTAGGGAAAAAGGCCTTTCAGAAAACAATTCCTACGCTGAACAGACTTTAATTGGTCAATATCAACGAAGTAATTACACATCAAGGGGAAAGGTGTAGTTAATTTAGTGCAGTGTGTTCAAATTAAGGGGGGGAAGGTGCATTACAGTTGTGGCTCGTATACCTGTTAGGACCTGCGTTTAAAAGAATAGCGTTAATCCAACATTAAAATTGGTCCATGAGTTCCTTCTTGGGGGGGATTGTAAACAAGGTGTACTACTTGACCCAGGTGGTTGTGGCGCTCCATTTAGGATGGTTGTAAAGGTTTTCTCAAGCTGAAATAAAAACACCAATTAATGGATAGTAAGACACAACAAAATGTTAACCTAACATAGTGTAGCATAACATAGCCTAGCCCATCCCTACTTAACATATGTCCCCACACGATCATAGCCTGAGCAAGCCTATTATAATATTAGATAAAAGGACTGGGGGTGCAGAATCCGTATTTACCCGCAGATCTATTATTATTTATAGTCCTCCTGGCCAGTGAACATGGCTTAACTGGGTTTACTGGTCTATAGGCTCAAGAGAAGATTAACTGTGTTTACTGGTCTATAGGCTCACACCCGCCTCGGTGGCGTAGTTGGCTAACGCACGAGTCGTGTTGAGCTCGACTGCTGAGGACGGGGAGATCGAGGTTCGAATCTCGGTCGGGTGAACTGGGGGTGGCTTTTCCTAAATGTTTTTCCACTCTCCCTCCACGCAAATGCGGGTCCACTTCCTCTATTTCAACCTTCCAAATTCCTAGTCCATTAGAGTAATTAGTACTTAAAGCGTATAACCCGAACGGTTAGTAAGACGCGGTGCTGAATAGTATTATTATTATTATTATTATAGGCTCATGACACGATTAACTGTGTTTACTGGTCTACAGGCTCACGACAAGTGGTGGTTTGTCCAAAATAGTTTTCCATTCTGCCTCCACACAAATGCGGGTACGCTTTCTATAAGTGTAGCCTTCCTCATCCCTAAAACAATTAGCATAATTAGTACATAAGAATAAAGACCATCCCCAAGGAAAGAAAATAATCCAAAGCCATATTCCAAACCCAATAAATGAAAATCCCATCCCAAACTTAAGAGCCAAGTAGATCGCACGCAATCACCTACAAATCTAGCTTCATAGTTCACAGCCCTCCCTCCGTTCCCTCATATAAAAAAATATCCTGCCTACACTCGAGATCACTAAATGAACATAATACTAATCAATCCCACTACCCATGGGGGTATAATAATACACCTGTTATTCACTTACAACCTCAGTTCATTGTTTCCATCTAATAAGGTATTCTATATTCGTATTATGAGGTTAAAAGTCACGACTGTGACACAGTACTCAGAGAGAAAATCAGCCCTGTATTTCCTTACAGGTCAAAATACATTACCGTCTCTGGTAGTTTCAGAATGGGCAACAACCGAAAGACATGTGCTGGAAAAAGTGTCACCTTCACACCAAATCCTAAAGAAAATAAATGTTAGGAGCTCCACACGGACTTTCTCACTCTATTGTTTAAAAATTGAGATATTTACTCAAAACTCGTAGTACAGCATATTTGAAATGAAATAATAACTATACAATAGCAAACCCGATTAAAAAATTACACTACACTTATGTAAAACATTTTTAGACTCTCGGTTTTAAATTTTATTATTATATTTTTAAAGAATTAAAATCCTCACTTATATGTTTGGACCGATAGCAAATATCGATATTGGGTCGCCAAGGGTCAGCACTTTGTATTAAAATTTATAATTCTATTTAAAATTTTCAACACTTTATTAGGATTTTCACATCTGCACATTTGCACATTTGCACATTGCATTGCTACTAAATTTCTCATTTATTTATTTATTTAGACCAATAAAATAGGTAGATATTAACTATTGAGTTTATAACTATAGATATAGGTCATTGTTGTACAAACATTTCCTCTAAGAGGTTAAAGGAAAAGGAACATCAAGGTTTTGAGAGACTTACTAATATTTAATTACTTTATGGAATTAGAGAATTATTGCGTTTAAACAAAGGTAGTATATCTTTACAATTTAAGCTCACAAAATTGTATTAATATATTTGCCAATATGTCAGAAACTGTTGGTTTTATAAAGATATATTTCAAATAAAAGTTTATTTTTTATTTTTGATAGTACTACAATTTTGCGATGATAAATTATCAAGTATCTCAAATAGTTGTGGGATACGTAAATTTCCGCTTCTTTAAAGTAGACCCTAAATTTATTTTTATGGTAAAATGAGAATATTCATTTTGTTTATCATCTTAACGAATATATACGAATTTTAATCAAAATCGTTAGAGCAGATTTTGAAAAAATCAATTTTCTCTCTTTGTGTCTTTTATAAAACTACTCTTCATTTTAGGGTTAGACAGTCAGACAGCATTGCAAGACCCACTTTTTAAGGCTCGGGGAGTCATGAAACGTCGGAATCCATCAACATCTCGGGTTAGATTTTCTTTACGGTCGCAATATTTTACCTTAAGTGTTCGGAAAGTTAAAAAATATATGCGTATAGCTTAAAAATTATTGGGCTTTTAATAAAAGTATTTTTCGATTAAAATATTTTTTTATTATAAATAGACCTACATATTTCCGATGATAAATATTTCATACCTCAAATAGTTACAGATATTGATTTAAAAAAATTAGAATTTACGCATCAGACCGGTTCCCTTAAAGTCATTTTGATGAAGAATTGAGACTAATCCTTTTGTTTGTAATTTGGATCAATGCTTAGAAATGAAACTTAATCAAAATCTTTAAAATAGATTTTTTCTCTTTTCACCCTTCAATAAGCTACCCCTAATTTTAAGATTGGATATTCAATTTCAAAAACCCCTCTGGGCAACCCTATGAAAACCCTATATATTAAGTTTAACTCGGAGGTAGAGACAGACGGACAGACAGACAGACGGAAATTCAAGAACCACTTTTTCTGATTCGGGGGGTTATGAAACGTAGAAATTCATTCTGGATGAGGGAATTTAAATCAAGCACTGTCCGGAATTTTTGGCGTCATCTTCAACCAGATCAGGAAATATTGTGTGGTATTCGCCAAAAATAAGTATTTTCCTGTTGATGTTGTAAACCCAGAATCGTCGTTTCCTACATTCGCTTCTCTCCTCTTCAATTAAAAGGCAACTAATTAAATAGCTACAAATTCTTCATCGCTTATCATATTTAAATAATACGGTGAAATATCACTCACAAAAGCACAATTATAAACATGAAACGAATCCAACAATAACAGAAATGCCAAATTTACTTGAGAGCAGCTAAACAAATTCAGTGAGGATAATGGGCGCACCCTCTACCCTCCCACCCCCCTAAAATGTGCGGTCCATGTGGTACCGACCTGGTGGACACTTACCTTCAAATTCGGGCTTTGCCGATACCGGTACTAGATTCCTCGATGCCCTCGCTACCCATGGTATCGACTTGTATCGTAATAATCGATACTATACGCTAAAAATCTTGATACCACTCTTCAGTATTCAAAATGGTTTACTCCTCAAACGGTTAATTTTGCAATCAGTGGCTAGACATTAGTTACTCGTAGTTTTGCTTTGTCTTATTATTCTGTTCGCTCAGCTATAC
>CABFOV010002028.1:0-14459 GCA_902141375.1 Timema poppense | reverse complement strand
ATCTCACAATCACCCTACCATTACACATTAGCGTAAGTGCGTATAACCCGAACGGGTAGTAAGACGCGATGCTAATAATAATTTACTTTTCCTTAGTTAAAGTTATGTACCTGCTTGGAGAGGGATGGCCCACAACCTCTGACACAGGGCGTGTTAAATACAACTTTATTACTAGCGTTGCAAGATGAATACGTATTCGTTGGTTTCTTTATGCGAGTATCCTAGTTTGTTGAAAATGCATTGCTTTTTTTTTTCTTTAATAATCACACTCAAGTCTACGCAAAAAAAAATCACATTTTTAACACAATATGGTTACCAATTTTAATCCGAGACTTTAGCTCAGTCGGTAAAGTGTATGTCTACTGAGCTAAGGGTGCTAGGTTCGATTCCCAGCATGGTTGAAACCTTTATCATTGTTGAAAAGTGGGTTTACCCTTTCACAATGATAAATTACCGGCCGGGTACTGGATGTTGTGCCTGTCCTAGTCTTAAGTTAGATTATAAGGCACATGAAACTATGACATGCCTTACCAGCTGGCAGTGGAAAGTATATGGCTTGAATAAAAAACTGGTCCAGGACACAGGATGGAAACCATAATGGATGTAAAAAATGTTAGCAATATAACTGAATTATGGGATGAAAATAAATTCAATCCGTGTATAAATCAGATGGCAGACTTAAAATGATTAAGATTCGTTCTGCTTAGAAGTAAAGACGATTGATTAAATTGTTTGTCTTCTTAATAGAAGCATTATTAAAAAGCTAGAGCTTTGAAAGCTTTGTAGCATTTATTTTATATTCTGAAATTGAAAAATGACACGGGAATAAAACCCGGGACCTTTGGCTTGGTACACCAATATTCTAACCACTGAGCTATCCAAGAATCGTTCCGTGCCCAAGGTCATCCTTGACTCATATTTTAAGGCAGAGTCTGTGATGGACGTACGGAAATCGTGGTTAGAAATGTGTGATTTATTAAGATCACGAGCTATCACCTGTATGCTGCCACTTGTACAATTATTATAATTGTAAGGGATTGCATATTTAAGAATCAAATAGCCGAAGCTATTATTATTAATCCCACATTTAGAGCCGACGATTTCCGCACGTCCATCATAGACTCTACCTTAAAACATAAGTGAAGAATTACCCCGAGACACGCAACGATTCCTGGATAGTTCAGTGGTTAGAGCATTGACATACTAAGTCAAAAGTCCCGGGTTCGATTCCCGTGGTCAGGTGTAATTTTTTTTTCAATTTTCATAATATGATATCTATATGGAGTAATACTCACTAAAAGCATAAATAATAACTTTGACTACTTGATTCTCGTTTATTCTGTAGTTATATAGTGTTAATACAAATCTTAAAATGTGTAATTAAATATTATTTATTTAAATCTAGTAGGTGTATTATTACAGATTGAATTCTACACTTGTCGGCTAAACTCTTTCTATAAACAATTGGGCATTACTGTCAGATGTTATTGCACAACAATTTATTTTAATTTATATTTGACCTATCAGCCACCCTATTTATGTTTTGAAAATAATATATTATTTTAAACTTTATTTGTATTTATTATATTCTTTAAATTTAAAAATGACACCTGGAGACTGGAATCGAACTAATATGGAATATAGTTTTATTTTATGTCATATAGTTTTATTATTTTCCACCGTGTCTTACTACACATCCAAATTATGCGCATATTATATACACTAGTGGAATATGGATGGATAAAGTAGAATTGAGTGGAAACGTATCAGCGTTTGCACAAAGGCAGAGTGAAAAACTGTTTGTAAAACATATCTTGCAAGAGATTTGTGCCCTACCCTTCCCGTCACTATAAAATCAAACTAAACGAGACTGAAATGTAGCAATCTTATCCATTTATGTGGCTTTTAAATTTAAAGTATGTAATTACCACAATATGGATGTTCTACGATTAATATCATTTTGGCTCACCAAGAATGTCATAAGGGGATTTAGACTGCATACCCCTGAAACTTTAATGGTAGCTCTGATAAATTTAAATACTTTTAAAATGTGAGTCCTTAAATTACTATCAATTATTGGTAAAGTATAAGAGTAATACATATGATTATGGTAGCAGCTCTATTCTGAATTTGTTCGTATTTGTTTGGGACTTGTGTGTAGAAACTTGATTTTACACTTTTTTATAAGCTGATTAGTTAAACTTTTGATTTAATTTGTTTTTTACATAACACCATAAAATGGTTTAGACAATAGTTTTTGTGTGTGTGTGTGTGTGTGTGTGTGTATGTGAAAGCTTGTTCCTGTTTTTTTTTCTCAGAAAGACCATGGTTTTTTCTTTTTTAATTGTGAATGCTGCAATGAGATAACCCATATATATATATATATATAAATTTAGACGAATTAACTGTTTTATAATTATGTGTAGTTCTAAAATACACCTTTCAAAATAAGTAACTATTATTTCATGGTAAGTTTCACACATGAGGAATAAAAAATATTATTATAACTTTGGGTAGGGGAAAGGTGGGTAGCCCCGGACAGTCAGTGGTTCACAAAGTTGCAGCAAGGTGACAGCACTATCTAAGCTAGTATTCTCTTTCTTTGTCAAAGTCTCTGTATCCAGTCAGTTGAGTGAAATTATTGGCTGTGCCATTTGGTTTTAACAGTGAGGTTTCTTTTTCAACAAGCTCTTTAGTTTGACTTGAGTAATTATCAATTACCAAATACTTGCAAACGGGTGAGTAGAATAACCATATATTTATTTAGTATATCGATATGATATGTTTTTTCAATAATTATAAGGTTTAGACCCATATTTACTTAATCTTATGTTTTAAATAATGTTTACGTTAGTGAAAGCGTTGAGTGTAGCCACAGATAGCTCAAAAGTGCGTAGCCACGGACAAAACTAAGAAATAGAAATGTCAACCTAATTTAGGTTTATGATGTTTAGTGCAGAATAAAGAAGTAGCTGATTATGCCTAAATTCAAGGGAAGGCTATCTGACGGAGCTTCGTTGGATGAGGATGCCATTATACAAGCTCTAGACAATTTTTTAAGTGAAACATTGATAGTTAGAATGGCATCAGTCAAGTATAGTGTTCCAAAAAGTACGCTTCAAGATCGTGTTACTAATAAGGCTAGGAAATTAATGCAGCTTACAACCAAAACTTGGGTGTTTTCAGCAGTCTTTTTCACAAAGCTTCAAATACCAGTTGGCTGAACATGTTGTAGATATGGACAATAGATTAATGGGGTTGTATAAGAAATAAATCTCAAAGCTATCGTATGATTTGACAGAGGACCTCAGCCTTTTGCATAGATTTAATAAAGATTTTAAAAAACGCTGGCAAATACTTCTACCATTCATTCATGAAGCGACATCCCAATCATTCTTTGCTCTGTGCTGAATTAACTAGCCTTATGAGGTGTGTGGGTTTTAACAAAACTCAAGTGGAGTTGTTTTTTTGAAAAACTAAATTTGCTATTGGAAAATTATTAATTTCCTGCATCAAAAATCTACAATGCAGATGAAACTGGAGTTTCATGTGGCCATTAAAATCCAAAAGTAATTACTACAAAGGGGATAACATTAGTGTGGAAGCTTACCTCTGATGATAGGGGAATAAATATTACAATAATGGTGTGTATGACCCCTACAGGGCATTTTGGTCCCCCTTTATTTATTTTTCCAAGACAAAAGATGAATGACAGACTAATGATAGGTGCACCTGACGATGCTGTTTATGTTGCTCAAAATGCTGTGCTTTTGATTTTAGATGGACATGCGTATTTTATTCAAGTAAACATTGAATGTTTTAATTGTTTCTAAGTGTTTTATTTTAATTTTAAATTTTATCAAGGAGCCTAAAACATATATTATTGACTAATTCACTAATTTTTTACTTTTTATATTGATTTTTTCTTAAGTGTACGGGGCTAGCCATCTTTCCCCTAGGATTTGCCACTAGGATTAATCTTCTCTGCCTCTGAATGACGTACTCGTAAATTAGAAGCTCCTAAGAGTTTATAGTCCTCCTGTTAGCTTTGTCGGTTGGCTTGTGCTCATGCGGTGTATAGCACGGTAACNATCGGAACAAACCTTTGTGTGAGAGGTGTCTTCTGAGATAATCTATGACAACGGGGAACTTGGTTGGCCGGAAGACATGTCTTCACCGTGTAATGTTCATCGCAACCATTACTACACAATGACTAGACGATCAGAACGTTATCTTTGGTTAGTATCGACATTGCTAGGGATGAAATTTACCAGTATTGATATAAATATAATATAGACTCTAGATAGCGTATATAAATATATGCTAGATCTGTATATGCATATTCAGACTTCTGTGCTGGCGGCCGGGGCTCAATCCTCGGTCTAGGCAAAGATTTATCTGATTACCAAACCCTTCCTTCACCTCTGACAAGACATCTTGTGAATATGTGGAATGCCAGGCCTCCACCGTGATTCGGATTCCACGTTAAACTGTAAGTCCTTCATTTCATCTAACAATCACCCTACCATTACACATTAGCGTAAGTGTGTATAACCCGAACGGGTAGTAAGACACGGTGCTAATAATAATAATAATAATAATGTATATGCATATTTGTCATACGCATATATATTTAATATACATAACATAATTGTAAAGTGTGTAATGAGCTGTACATATAAGCATAGAGCTCATGTGTGGTACAAAATAAATTAACGTATATTTTCACAAATGCGACACTTTAATTCAGTCGGTAGCATGACTGCCTATTGAACTAAGGGACCAGGATTCGATTCCTGGCATGACCGATAGTTTATGATTGATTAAAATATGGGTTTTACCCTTTCACATTGATAAATTAATGGCCAAGGACTGGATGTTGTGCCTGTCCTAGTCTTAAGTTATATTTAAAGCATATGAAGCTACGACAGGCCTAGCAAGCCGGTAGTGGGAAAATATATGGCTTGAATAAAAAACTGACGCAGGCCAATGACTGGAAACGGTGATGGATGTAAGTAAAATATGTTTACAATTAGATATATACACCGTGTTTATATTTATATATTCTTACATATATAGCATGCAATGTATGTAGATGTAGCCTACATACAGTCATATGTGAATGCACAGTGTATACAAACACTTGTATTAATCTTTTTAACGCCGTTTGTTTATGTAATCCGTGTCTTACTACCCATCCGGAATATTTAAAAGTTAATAATAGAGAGGTTGGTAAGAAAAAATTAATAACCAATGTACCCGCAGTTGCGTGAAGGGAGAGTGGCAAATAATCATCCATGGTCAAACAAACTCACCTCCACCGGAATTAAGACTCTGACCTTTCTATCGCTGGAAAACCCAACCAGACCAGAGATTTACGCCTTAAGCAACGTGCCCACCGATTAAGATGGAAACTGAGACAATCTATAATATAATTTTTTAGCACCGCGTCTTACTACTTGTTCAGGTTATACGCCTATTTAGGCCTACTAATCGCACTAGTGTGTTAAGGATGAGGAAAGTTAAATTTAGAGGAAATGTAGCGTTGGGTGAAAGTGGAAAATGATGTTATGTTTATATTAAATAGTTTCTAACATTCTTCATACAAATGTGGGTACATTTTTTATTCTCACTTACTTAGAACAACTTTGGTGGTCGTATGGCATTAAGCTTCACTCTCGCAATATCCCAGAATGCTGATGATAAAGATTTTGTGGTTTGAATCCCGGTCGGATGTACTAAGGGTTTATTTGCATTAATTATTATTATTAGCACCGCGTCTTACTACCCGTTCGGGTTACACGCACTTACGCTAATGTGTAATGGTAGGGTGATTGTGAGATAAAATGGAGGACCTACAGCTTAACGTGGAATCCGAACTACGGTGGAGGCCTGGCACTCCCCACATTCACAAGTTGTGATTAATACACGTCTTGTCAGAGGTGAGGAAAGGGTTTGTTGGTGAGATAAATCTGTGCCGGGACCGAGGGTTGAATCCCGAACCCCAATTTGCATTAATGATTTTCAACTCTTCTTCCAATCAAATTCGGGTTATCTTCCTATTCATTAAACCTTCTTCATCTATTAAAAATTAAAGTAATATTACATATTCTTGTAGCACGAACGGTTAGTAAGAAGCGGGTCTAAAACAAACTCCTCGTCCCTACCCCATTAGCGTAACTAAATTAGGATTGTTTGTACGGATGTAAAGTTGTGAAACAGCAAAATAAAAAGCAATAACCCAGAGCCAGAACATGTATAGTATTATTCTGAAATGAAGAACCTCCTGTCAGATATCTGGGTGTAATAAGGTTCATTATATTTGAATCCTACTGTAGCCTGTCGTCCTCCAATTATAAACCTTGTTTCAACATATCAATCTCAATATGCTGGGCACTTTTTAATTTTTTTTATCATACTTTAAAGACACCCCACTGGGATAAGGTTAGGGTTAGATTAAATAATTATTATTACTACCATTTAGTTTAATCTTTTAACTAAATTTATAGCTTGTATGTCCTTGTTTATAGCTGTTTCTTTGGTTATATATCTTTGCATACGTGTTTAAATTAATATTTGTTAAATTATTTAGTCACTATTTTTCACATTACTTTTAAAAATTTATTTATTTATTTTAGTATTTCATCTATTACCTATGATCTTATTCTATCTAAACTCATCATACATTGTCTGGTAATCCACTTTTTTGTTCATAGCTAATATTTGTAAAAATATATTATACAATTATTATAATAATCATGTTAATTAATATCTTAAATTGACTCTATTGTTCTAAAAGTGAGTTAGAGCTATTTTGGTCATGTATTTAACAATTAATAAAACTAGATTATAGTCAGGTCAATTACAATGTGTTAGTCTTTACTTTAAAATAAACCTATCACCAGACAGATAGACAAAGTCAGATGTTATTAAATTTAAATATCATCTCATGTAGAATAATAGAAATGAAAACGTGCAGTAAATTTTAAGTAAACACAATAAGATTTACTGCAAATCAAACTAAGATATATTTTTCCATTGTCAAAAAAGTATTAGATACATAAACATATATAAGTGTTATAAAACGATTCATCACTAATATATCGATGTATTTATAATTTTATAAATCACATCAAATAGGATACATCGAAAGCTACGATGTATCAGGAATATTATGTCGATACATCGGATGTTCCCGTTGTGATGAATTAAACCGGTGATATAGTATTTTGTGGTTGACCGCGGTGGTATTGTTGTAACCCGCCTCGGTGGCGTAGTTGACTAACGCGCTTTTCGTGTTGAGCTCGACTGCTGAGGACGGGGAGATCGAGGTTCGAATCTCGGTTGGGTGAACTGGGGGTGGTTTTTCCTAAATCTCCCTCCACGCAAATGCGGGTTCACTTCCTCTAATTCAACCTTCCCAATTCCCAATCCATTAGAGTAATTAGTATTTAAAACGTATAACCCGAACGGGTAGTAAGACGCGGTGCTAAATATTATTATTATTATTATCATAGTAATTAGTATATAGGCGTACAACCCAAACGGTTAGTTAGACGAAGTGCTAAAAAAAATCGTGAGCTAACTAAACTATCGTACGTTTTAATGTGAGGCTTTCGTGAGTTTATAAAAAGAGACAATAAAAAGATAACTTCTTCTCAAAGAGGATATTAATATTTTATACAAATACTAGGAGCTATCATTTACATACAATAACGGCTGAGTGGTGATGGCGCAATGGTTTGGTTTGGTTTTGTATTGCATTTAGAACAAATAAAAATAACTACTCAGAAGATGATTGGACCAAACCAGATTGTGGAGGCATCTCCTTTTTGAGATCTACGTGTCCTTGAAACTTCGTGAGATGTTTACAACTCAGGCATCAAGATATAGGACAGAATTAAAATAACACTATAAAGAGTGGGTGTAAACATATCGCTTTATTTATTTTATATTTTGTAATTTATTCCTTTATTTGAAAGTAATTTTTTTCTATGTGTAAAATTAAATCAATGATGGATTAAATGGCAAAGATATTATATTTGTTAATTATGGTTATAGATATCAAGTTATTTTAGATTGAAAAATGACACCTGGACAGACTAAGCTAAAGGTCCCCGGTTCGATTCCCTTGTACAGGTCTCAATTTAAAAGAATCACTTTAATGGTGAACAAAACTCTAGATCATATTTGTGGTCCCGTGGGCAAAGGTTTCAACTTTATTAGGCCCATTTTACCCATAGTTGAAAGTTTTGGGTTGAAATCTCGGTCACATTATGTAATGAGGGGGGTTTTTCCTTGATGTGTTTCAATTCTTTAACAACGTAAATTAAACTTAAACTATAAATTTCTTATCTATACTACATTAGTGTCGGCAGATACCTCGGACAGGTAGTAAGACGTAGTGCCCAAAGGCAAAAAATAAACATTTATTTACGTTATTTACTTCTATTTTTAAGCTAGAAACATTAGATTTATATAAAATGTATTCAACTTTATGTGGTATTTGAGTATTTTTAATGGTCATATCTTCCGTTTTAAAATTAAATGCTAGTATTTATAAAATAAAAAATGCTGAGTTGATTCAAATTCAAAATAGTTGTATCTAATACAAAAGATTGTACTTCTTTGAAATTAAGTAATTATATTTTAGAACAATATTTAAAAAAAATGATAACTATCATTAAATTTTACAAAAAAAAGAATAAAATTTTATTAAAGATATACCCGCCTCGGTGGCGTAGTTGGCTAATACGCTTGTCGTGTTGAGATCGATTGCCGAGGACGGGAGAGATCGAGGTTCGAATCTAGGTCGGGTGAACTGGGGGTGGTTTTTCCTAAATGGTTTTCCACTCTCCCTCCACGAAAATGCGGGCCCACTTCCTCTAGTTCAACTTTCCCAATTCCTAATTCATTAGAGTAATCAGTACTCAAAAGCGTATAACCCTGAAAGGGTAGTAGGACGCGGTGCTAAATATTATTATTTATTAAAGATAATAATAATAACTTCTTTTTTATATGGTGACAGATCACAAATGGAAAAATAATGTTATAGAATAACTCTTCTGGGAGTATCCCCCTGCTGAATAGTCACCATTATTTCGACTTTCGAACAGTTACAAACAAAACCTGCGATACAAAACAAACAAAACATAACTTTTTTTTTTCTAAGCCGCCGGTCCTTGCTATCTGCATATTTACATTTATGGTGTCGGGATAAAGAAGGTAAAGTGTATCCACAATTGAGTGTAGGGAGAATAAAACTTTTTTTTAACTCAGTACGCAAGGTAGGAATTTCAACCGTGATAATTATCTCCTCTTTTAGACAAGGATAGACTGATGCCTTTTTTTAAATTAAATCCTTATCCCCGCTGGTATCTTAAAACTATCTGTCGAATTTTTATTAAATTTAGATTTTTAAATGGATAATTAATTTTAGCCTGACATCTTAGCCGAGACGATAGCACCTCTACCTACTAAGTTATGGGGTCCCAGGTTTAACTCCCCGAGACCTTTATCATGAGTAAAATAAAGTGTCTCCCCTTTCAGAGTCATGAATTAATGACCGGGGGAGGGGTGGGGGGAGAGGGCCTCAATGTTGGGTCTGTTCTATATTTAAGTTAGTTTATAAATGGTGCTCATTAATTATACGTTAAATGCCTCGATATTACTTCTACGAATTAAAACAACTCCAACCTTTTCACCAAATTTAAACGGAAATAATCACTCTCTGCACAATTTCAGTTGGCCGAGCGTAAGACAGGGTTGACCCTGGTCAGTCCCAGCTGGTGTGGATGGATATATTTAAATACGACTATAATTACAATCAATTCTAAATATCTTGACGCTTAGCTTAAGTGTGCAGTTTTAGACGCACTGCCATCTGGCAAGATAGTATGTAAGTCGTGTATTAGTTGTATATAAAAACTGTGTGTAAAAGTACACTTTGAGGGGCCCGCTTACAGAAGCAATGTCACGTGGTTGCAGACGTCCAGAAATATCGTGTCATTTAAGAAGTGGTTTATTTCAAAATATGGTCCACACCAAAATGTATAGGGAAGGTATCAACATGTCCAAACACATATGATTTAAATCCTTTTATTATCAGTATCATCCTTTAAAAAATAAGATTTAAATGATAAAATTCACTCATTTTTAATGATGTCTCTTGCGAAATGTCGCAGTTGTGAGTTCAAAGTTAAAAAAAATAGGTCCTTAACTTTCAATAACTCCGCTGAAGGGTGTGAGGGGAGAATATCTTACAGAAAAACTCACCTCATATGAACAAATCTAATGGCTAGAAATATTTATCATGGTGATCGCGTAGTTCTAAGATGATTTAAAAAGTTTCTTATCAATTATAGCGATGCCCTTGGCAAATATTCAAGAACTGTTGATATTACTAATTATAGAAAATTAAACTAAACGTATTTACTGGAAGTATATATTATTTATTGGGACCAAAGAATGTTTTTTGGTCACAAAACCTTTAAAAAATACGTATCTTAACTCATGCTCCCCAAAATCCCAACTTAAGGAAGACATGAGAGTCTCGTAATTTAGAGTAGGGTGACCTGGCGGTCTAGGGGTAAGGTGTCAGACTTCTGTGCTGGCGGCCGGGTTCAATCCTCGGTCCCGGCACAGATTTATCTGATTACCAAACCCTTCCTTCACCTCTGACAATACATCTTGTGAATGTGGGGAATGCCAGGTCTCCACCGTGGTTCGAATTCAACGTTAAACTGTAGATCCTCCATTTCATCTCACAATCACCCTACCACTACACATTTGCGTAAGTGCGTATAACCCGAACGGGTAGTAAGACGCGGTGCTAATAATAATAATAATAATAATAATTTAGAGTAGCTCTTAATTACTTCATTAAAGGTAACTACCCGGTGGCAGAGTTTTCAGGTCTAAAACATACCTGAACAATACCGTCCCTCCATCCCGAGCAAAGGAACGAGCCTTCAATTAGACCTGATGAAGAGGCGAGTACAAGACCGAAAGGGTCTGTTTTTTAATTAATAGGCGTACAAAGATGGTAATTACTGGATCATGCTCGGTAGACGGCAGGACACGTTTCACGCACTGAGAATGTGCAGGCACTTGTAATTATTCAACACACGGCCTGAAACTGTAAGGACCACCAACGAGATGTTTAGACAGTTTTCGTGACTAGAATATCTCAACGCACGTATCGTCACTTAATAAATTGTGCAGTGGGGGGGAGCTTATTACCCGGAAGCCATTAATACGAATAACCAATTATCTGTGTATGATGTTGTGTGAAACCAATATGATATACATTTTTAGATGTGAAATATTAAACAACTAGGCCAACTGGAGGTTGCTTAGCAACATTTTTATAAATTATATATTCTGTACCTACCCTTCGTATATCCTGTAAGGTATTCCATTATGATATAACTTTTAAGTTGGGATCATGGTGTATTTTTTCAACGTGAAACCGTTACCTTTCAGGTTAAATGGAGTGTGCATTTAATTTCTAGCACCGCGTCTTGTTTCCCGTTCGGGTTATACGCTTATGTACTAATTACGCTAATTGTTTTAGGGATTTGCGTGGAAGTAGGGTAGAAAACCAGTCTGGAAAACCACCCTCAGTACACCTGACCGAGATTCTAACCTCAATCTACCCGTCGTCGGCAGTCTAGTCTACTGCAAGAGTGGCACGTTAGACCACGTGAACACCGAAATGGCTGAGTGTACTTACAAATTTTAATACATACATAGTTTATAATATATATGAAATTTACCAAATATATTAATATAGACCCTATAATTTAAAAATATATATAGAAGCCTGTAACATATTGAAATATTAACATATTAATGAAATCAATATTAATGAACCTTAAGGTTGGAGTGTAGAAAACGTAAGTTAAGGTAAATGTTTTTGCAGTTTTTAAAGCAAAACATTTTTTGCCAAAACAAATCAAATAATTATCCCGTATAAAAATAAAGTTTAATTTTCTTCACTTGGTGATATCAACAGTTGTTGAGTATCTGCCATGAACATAGCGACATTAGATAATAAACTATTTAAATTGAGAGAAAAAGTTGTCATTAAATTCCAGGATACCTTTGACAGATATTCAACAACTGTTGATATCACCATTTGAAGAAAATTAAACTCTAGGTTTCTAATGGAGAAATATTTGATTTATTTTGGCAAAAAAAAGGTTTTGCTGTAAAAACTGCAAAACAACTACTTTATCTTGCGTTCCCTACATTCCCACCTTAAGCCTGCACCTGTGGGAAAGCGGCAAAAGGCGTCTCCACATCTTGTATAATTTTTCGGGGATAAGAAGGTCAGGAATCGAATACCGGTGCATATACTAAGGGTGATTTTTATGAATGTATATGATTGTGTGTATTGGTGGGTGTGTGTGAAGTGCATCATGTCTTACTAACTTTCCGGGCCCTATTTATTTAATTACTCTAATGATGTAGGGATGAGAGTGTGGATGGAAGGTATTAAGTAATTTATGGGAAGAATTGAATCTTGGAATACGAAGCTGGTATTTGAACCCCGAGATCCCCATAACCAGAAAACAAGATGGGGTTAAAACCTTATCCCACTTGCTCATGTATGTGGGATTGAGATATATTAATATTTATTAATGTGATATATATATATATATATATATAAGTTTATATTTTTGACATACACAATTTAGGGTCAGTGTTCAGGACCTATCTTAATATAGTATTTTTGTAAAGTAGACAATAAAAGGACCCCCAAACTATTATCTTCTTGGAAAGAAACATCCATAACCTCCTTGTCTTCTGGCAACCATACAGGCATACCCCGCTTTCCTAAGCTTCGCTCATACGAAGGTTTTAAATTGTGACAATACACCAAGTATCCGACAGCTCACTCGCTGATACGATGACATAACGCTGCCGACTTCCTGATGGAATATCACGGTTCATATCTGTGATTTAGTGAATTATAAACAGTTTATAACGGTTTATTTTAAGTATAAATACTTTTATTTACGTCAACTATACACATTTATGACGAATGCAGTGCAGTATAGTACATGCATAAACAATTGAAAAAAGGCAATGAAAATCTTTGCAACGAAATTTTCTTTACGACAACGGTTTGGAACCTAGGACGTCTTAATAACGGGGTGTACAGGAACTATACGAGACTGACGCCTTTTTCTTCAAAACTACAGCTCCGGGCTCGAATATGTTAACACGTGATCTATAAATGTTATTGAAGGGACCTGGCAGCCTAAGGGTGAGGTGTCATACTTCTATGTTAGTGGTACGGGGTTCAAATCACGGTCCTAGCACAGATTTATATGATTACCAAATCCTTCCTTCACCTCTGCCAAAATGTGTGCGTTCATGCTTTGTGAATGTGTGGAATGTCAGGCCCACACCGTGGTTCGGAACCCACGTTAAACTTTAGGTCCCCTCTGATATCCAACATCATCATTCTCACGTATCATCCTACCATCTGGGGCTTTTTATTCTACCCTGACTATATTAACTCGGCTTATAATATTTAACTGTTTAACTTTTTCTCTGTATGTTTATCTATTTATATGTTTTTTCTGGGGATAGTGCCCTTCACCTCAGAAATATTTTTCTCCATAGGCTAGCAGAGGTAAGATAAGATCGAATAGTCAAGAACTAGAGCATTAGCCCCACCACTATAAATGTTATTAAAATAATCAAACCATTCCCATTAGACGGACCACACGGACACATTAATTGTCATTCGTTCCGGTCTGCCTTGACAAACGTATGGGATAGATAGACATATACTTAGTGTGGTACATGAGATGTATACTTAGTATATCGGTCCGCATTTGATTAACGAACATCATCGACTCATTAAGATGTTTGATGGTGGGCACAAGTGGTGATTACGTTGATCATGAAGGTGTCATTGATTCTAGGCACAGGTGGGTTAGCTCCATTCCCCACAACCTCTCCCCCCCTCGCAACAGGTGAGTAACAATGGGGATAAAATACGAGGACACTTTGGGTATGTCTGTAATATATGAGTCTTCATTCTCGACACGACAGCGGTCGTTTACATGGACACAGGTATGCTGCTTCCTCCTGGTAACCTTGGAGGGTGATTGATAGGATGAAGTCGAAAGAAGGAGCTAAGAACTTCCGAGATGGATTAACGCCCGCCATCTCAAAGACTCGGACAACTAAATTCTTATCATACCCCTTTCTGAAGCGCAGTACATTTAGAGGAGATTTTCACGTCATGTAAATACGATGTTGGGTGACCTGGCGGTATAGGGGTTAAGGTGTCAGACTTCTATGCTGGTGGCCGGGGATCGATCCTCGGTCCCGGCAAAGATTTATCTGATTACC
This sequence comes from Timema poppense, assembly GCA_902141375.1. Lineage (NCBI taxonomy): Eukaryota > Metazoa > Arthropoda > Insecta > Phasmatodea > Timematidae > Timema > Timema poppense. Next base: position 86 of record CABFOV010002028.1, on the reverse strand, counting down.
AAACCCTTCCTTCACCTCTGACAAGGCAGCTTGTGAATGTGAGGAATGCCAGGCCTCCACCGTGGTTCGGATTCCACGTTAAACTG
>CABFOV010002027.1:78723-96247 GCA_902141375.1 Timema poppense | reverse complement strand
TCCCCTACATGTCAATGTGGGTGCATTAACTATATATATAATTCCTACATTTTGTGTTATTTAATGTGTATAGCCCAAACGTGGAGGAAATCAAAAACGCAATTTAACCCGGTTAACATTTTAATATAATCAATATTTTATTAAACCACTTATTTGAGATCAATTTTATCGTTTATATATTTTTAATTTTGCCACGTCACATTACCTGTTTGCATTTTAATCACGCTAATGAGGTAGGGTGGAGCAAGGAATAATTGAATGTCTATGTTTCCACATTCGTGTAGAGTTTGAATGAAACAACATTTGATACAACCACCATAATTAAACCGAGCTGTTATTTGGACCCCAACTTCCCCATCAGCGGTAAACCAGACATTATTATGACCTTGACTTTAAGTTCACATGCCACTGGGTGCGGGTATCAGCCATTCATGGTATTCTAAACCAACGAATATTAAAGCTATCAATTTACTCCACTATCGCAACACACATACACTTCACCGAACATCCAACTTAACCTTAACTATTGTCCGTAACACCCTCTACACGTAAGGAAAAAAACACAGCTAGAGAGGTGTTAAAAATGGTGACCCACTTTGGTTTAATAATCCACGCCAGTCAATCATGGAAGGGTCCATTGAATTTATGAGCGTTTACCCTACTTAGCTCCAAGCTAATGCGCCATACAGAACATTGTCATGGTGTTTCAGGCATGGGTGAAGCTCCACCCCAACAACACCCTAACCCCCCTCCCACACTTTCACCCAAACCCGCTTAACCAACATTACCTACCACACATGGCGGGTCCAGGGACTATTGTCAGGAATCATAATCGACCCTCATTATCGTCATTATGTTGACAAGGGTTTGTTTCCACGTGACCAGAGAAGTGCCCAATCAACTCACGTCTGATACATCCCTCCCCCATTTCATTCCCGACTAAACCCTCCCTCCCCCATACAACCCCACTATTGACATCTGCCACGACACTTTGGGAATAAGAGACGAAACCAACTGCATCGTGTCGTAACGTAACTATCTAGTTTATTAAATATCAAAGACCCACACCAGTGGCCGAATGATTTTAAGCTGATAGCTGCGTGTAGTCTGGTTTGCCAGTGACAGGACGAATGGGAATCGAGTCTTGGACGATTTTGTTGAGGGGGTGCTTCTTTCATGGTTTCTCACTTTCCACATATCTTCTATAATTCTATCTTCCTACATTTTCTCTTCGCTTGAATTCGAGTTCACTTCTTTCTTTAATATTAGCTTCCCTATCCTTACCTCGTTAATGTAAATATTCGGAAAGCACAAAGGGGTATTTAAACATAAAGCGTGCAAAAAAAAGTTGACAATGAGGTAAAAAGTTTTATATTGTATTCACTATGCTACTAAGGTAACTGTACATGCACAGGGAAAAAGATTATTTGTAAAATTAATCCTTACACGACTGTACAAGGTGTATACAGACACGTAAAATAAAAATCTAATATTTACAATATAATTCCTCATACGACTGTACAATTTCAGAGAAAATCTCCTAGTAGAAATGTGCTTTCGGTCAAACTATTCAGAGTGTGTATGTGTATACACACACAAAGACACATAATAGAATAAATTTAATATCTATAACGTTTCTCTTATGACAGTACCCACACGGAGAGGATGACTGTTATCGACAAGGTTCCCTCTGTAACCCTAAAGAAAAATCTATCTACTATTAAAAACGTTCCTTTGGTGACTGTACACGCACAAGATAGTTATCTGATCCTCTACAACATCTCCACTGTGACTGTACGTCTGTAGAGAGCGATAGATATTTCTTTCTCCTTGACATGTTCGTCCCTCACTGTTCTCATGCAGAATCCAGTGTGAAATCTTTTTGAACGGTCGCCAAAGCATGCGAGGTCAACCCCCTCTACCCTTCTCTCGTCCAGCACAAAGAAGGCACGCTATCGAACAGAAAATGCTCCTACTGGTAACAAAGGCAGCACACACACACACACACACACACAGAAAGGGAGTGGAAGATCGAGGCACTAGCACAGGTACAACCAAGCGAGAGACCCGCCCGGACCAAAGAAATTGGAGCGGAGAATCGCTTGAGGAAGAAAAATTACGTCTGTGAAGTCAATCTTGTCTCAAATATTGTGACAGCTTCCTGTTGTTCTTTCATACAGCACGTCCTGTGGATGTAATCCTTCCGTCTTTGTTGTTGACATGTGTGTTTTCAACGTCTTATACTTTACAATAAAAACAACCACAAAAAATTTGTTTCAGAGGTCACTTGGTCTTTAGGGTCACTCATGCAATAGACTGGTAAGCCGGTAACAGGGAGAGAGGTGTTAGTATCCCAGTTAAGTGTAATAAGGGTGTTTTGTTTTCTTCCGAAACGATTCCCCACAGCTCCTCCACAATTCAGGTAAAAATATGTTATCTCTATTATTACCTTCTTCATCCTTACCTCCAAATGGGTAACAAGAAGCACAAAAAATAAGAAAAGCTCTATTTTTGTTCTGATTCTCACTAGCAGTCCATGCTATCAGAATTTAATCATTCTTATAGAGGAGGGAAGCGGTAGGCAGAAGTTAAGTAAACATTCTATCATTTGCTTTGGATGAGATAAACTGTTTAGGAAATAAAAAATACCCTTAGAACAACTTTCAGGATGTGAAACCTAGCCTCCTTGCTGCCAGTAAAAAAAGACCAGACAAAATTTTATTTTTATTCCACGTAACCAATCGCGTGAGTAAAGTCTTTGACGATTTTCTAGAGTTACGCCGCAATCTAAATGCACGGGATGTTAAGTAATGAATATGAGTGTGATGCAGGTGGAGCTAAACTTAGAATATTATAATGTTTTATAAAAACTATGAGCCAAGCACACTCAGAATTTACAAAACCATAGTTTTACTGCTGGTTCACAATGGTGTTTCAACGTAGTGTCTTACCTTATATGACAAAAATAGATTTAGTGTGTTAGATAACAAGGTTCTTAGAGGGATGTTTGGTTCAAAGAAGGATAATAACACATAATATTGAGTTACATACCCTGCACTCATCACAAGACAGTCAGAATAATAATGTCTCGTAGACTACGGTGGGCAGGACATGCAACGGGATTGGAAAGCTATAGAACTATGTTCAGGGTATTGACTGGAAAACCCAATCAGAAGAGGCCATTAGATAGACCTAGACACAGATGAGAGGAAAACATTAGAGTGTACCTGAAAGAGATACGGTGTAATGAGGTGGACTGGAAAGAACTAGCTCAGTATAGGACTATGTGGCGTACTTTTGCAAGTGCAGCAATCAACTTTCGAATTCCTAGTGCCATAGAGTACGTAAATAATTAAGTAAGTTGCTCTACATACATAAACAAACACGCTTATGTAAGTCTATATAGAATTGAAAACTTATTGAATGGTTTCAAAAGAACAAGCCCCCTCCCTCTCCTAAACTGGGAAAGAACGTGAGAGGGGATCTGAAGAATTGGAATCAAGAAAAAGAGAGAACTAAAAATCCCTCTCCTAAACTGGCAAAGAACGTGAGAGGGGATCTGAAGAATTGGAATCAAGAAAAAGAGAGAACTAAAAAAAAAGCAAGAAAAGTAGAATTTATTGCGGTTCCATTTGAGGCCTTCCCACCACCACACGGCACCCCTCTCCCCGCTCTCCCCTACAGTGGGCTGTTCGCCACAGTCTTCACCCTAACCTCACGAAAGAAATGTGGCCGAGCAAACTCCTTTCTGGGCCTGAGGAAAACAAGAAAACTACATCCCCCCTCTCAACCTTAACTTCCCGAGATACAGAGGAGAGGTTGGGGAGGTGACCAAATACCTCTCTTCCTCTTCCTCCATCCACACTATCCTCTCTTTTTTTATTCTCAGGTATACATCTTGATTTAACCACTCCCACTGCCTACCGACACTATTAATCCTGCTCCTGGAAAAATAAAGAAATAAAATTTATTACAATTTTTGTCAGCATTGATTTGTGTTTATTTACAATACAAACGACCCTCTATTTTGACGACATTGTGGCATTCTTGGTTCTCACAGGAACGGATCTATCTTCTCGCATTAAGATCAATCAGGGATTGCGTTGCAATGCCAATATACTATTATCAACTTTTTTTTTTGTAAAACAATCTGTATGGTAAGATAGTAGTTACAAAGGAATCAGTTTTATGTTTTCTGGTCCACTAGAGAATGGTAAGTTCGGGATTCAAATCTCAACTTGTGGTAGTGAGATGTTTTTAATTCTCTGAATAGTTCTCCTATTTTATCTATTTGTAAATTCTAGAGGATTTCCTTTATATTTTACCTTACGCAATCCTTACCCCATTAGTTTAAAATATGTGGATAGGTCAGAAGGCTAATAAGAGTTAAGAACACAGGGTATGGATATGGAAAATATCAGCGGCGCAGGAACGTTTTAATTGGGGAGAAGGGGAGTAGAAATAAGCATGTGCTTTTATAAGGGATGACATTTTGGAGTTTAAAAAAAGCAGTAAAATGTAATACAGCTGTCCCTCACACCACGCGAGTAATTGGCTCTGATAAATAATCGTGTAACACTAAAACGCAGGTGAATTTATTTTAATATGGTTGAGCATTGGTTGACAAATTTTAATCAATTTATCTAATTAATACAATGTTACAGGTACACCTACTGTTAATATTCAATCGCATGATAAATTAATTGGATTTGGCAAATCTGGATTATCACTATCTAGCTCTTGACGGTAGGCTTTTGCTCTCTTGACGTCCCTTAGATGGGAAGCACTTGATCTCTTGAAGGTCCTGGGACGGTAATCTCTTGCTCTCTTGATGGCCCTTGAATGGTAAACTCTTGATCTCTTGAAGGTCCTAGGAAGGTAAGCTCGTGCTCTCTTAACGACACTTGGATGGTAATCTCTTGATCTCTTGAAGGTCCTGGAATGGTAAGCTTTTGCTCTCTTGAAGGCCCTTGGACCGTAAACTCTTGATTTTTTAAGGTCCTGGGATGTTAATCTCTTGATATCTTGAAGGTCCTGGGATGGTAATCTCTTGATCTCTTAACGGCCCTGGAATGGTAAGCTCTCGATCTCTTGAAGCTTCTCGGAAGGTAAGCTCTTGCTCTCTTAACAGTACTTGTATGGTGATCTCTTGATCGCTTGAAAGTCCTGGAATGGTAAGCTCTTGACGGACCTTGGACAGTAAACTCTTGATTTTTAAGGTCCAGGGACGATAGATAAGCTCTTGCTTTCTTGAAGGCCCTGGGATGGTAGACTCTTGATCTCTTGAAGGGCCTGGAACGGTAAGCTCTGGCTGGCCTAAAAACCCTAGGATGGTAGGCCCTTGCTCCCTTGAAGGATCTTAGATGGTAGGCTTTAACTATTTTTAAGACCTCTGGACGGCAAGCTCCTGCTCTCTTGAAGGCCATGAAATGGTAAGCTTTTGCTTTTGTGAAGGCCCTGGGTCTTTAGACTGAGGATTTTCAACTCCTTTAATGAAATGGTCAAGACTCAACTGACGGGCAGTATTATTTCTCTCTATATAGAGTTTTTTGTAGCAAGCCAAATAACTCTGGATCTCTATGGCAACTTTGGTGCTTCTATCCATGTTATGGGCATTCTCTTCAATGATTCTTATTGCAGTGTGCCAATGTGCTTAAAATATTCAGCAATTGGTTTAGTTGAAAGTTGTTTGATAAGCTCTACAACGTAGAGCTCTTCGCCTTTATCACTTATGCCATTCTCCATTTTCAGAAGATATTCATTGGTGAGTTCTGTTGAGTGGGATTGGATTAATTCATCCACATTTACCTGGTCTATTTCCTCAAATCCAACATCTTGCTATGTCAATGATTGTCATATCTTGAATTGGAAAGCTCGTGTTCAGGATTAAAATCATGAGAATCAGAAACTTCAGGACAAATAATTTTCTAAATTACCTTTTAACAAGACTGTTTAACTTTTGCCCGTGCATCTCCAATGTTTTCAATACAACCCTCCCTAACACCAAATTCTACAGTATAGATCACTGCCTTTACTGGAATGTGCGTGCACAAGATCAAGCCACCACCGCACAGGGGGATTGAAAAATTACAGCTGACCATGCATTATTATTTTTATTTTTTTGAATCGCGTTATAGTGAAAACGCGTAAAGTGAGATAATATATAACGAAGGATACCTGTATTTAATATTTCCACTGTGCATTTTTCTCATTTATTTTAGTCATTTCAAACTTTGGAATTAATACACACAAAAAAAAATCTGATACGGCTCAACTAAAAATTATAAAACACTGAAAATTAAAGTAGGTTTCCATACATCTTTGCCCTATATTTGTGACTAGCTATATAACCATTAACAAGTTTTTCAATTTCAGTTTTGTTTAATTCTCTCAGGGAATTTAGTCTACATTGCCTCATCGTGGAGCGAAGATAGTTTTTAATGCTCCTACGATTTGAAAAACTTATTTCTGCAGTAGCTGATGTGGCTGCTATTACTATCAGAGTTTTCAAAATATCTTCAGTGTGTATTACAAGCGCATACTAGTTTTATTATGTTATCTCAGTATGAACATTGTATCTTGCTTCAATAAAATGATAACATTATATAAAGGTTTTACTATACTATTTGGGGGTGGGGGGAATTAAACTTTTTATCCCCCTCAATTTTTGGGGGGTAAAATTTACCCCCGTACCCCTCATTCCTATGACACTGGGAAACCTTTAAACATATAAGCCTATTTGAGGAAACATTCTCTGTAAACCTGATTAGTATTGAAACCTATACTCCTGGGTTAGCGCAAGTAATAATTACTAATAAACCAGCCCTAACAAATATTTTTGAAAAATCATGTTCAGTACTTTGTCAAATTAATACAATTAAAATATTATGTTTTTGAATAGAATATCTTGTCCCATAAATAAAATAAAGTAACAATACACACAATTATTAGATCTAAATGTTTCTAGTAAAATTAACGCTATTTTATTTTCTATTAACGTTAATCTAAGATATATTATTATTATTTCCACTTTAATCAGGTATATTTAATCAAACCAGCTAGGGATACTTTCAAAATAATTTAGATAAGTATTCTTGTGTATACTAATTATATAGGTGTATATATAATAATATATTGTTATATAGAATAGTATAATTATATATATTTTTAATTATTGATATTATTGGGGTAGCTTGTAAGCACACGTGGCTATGGTTAGGTTATTGTTGAATTAAATTAATATCACTACAAAATAAAAATTACATTTATTAATATAATTAATTGTGGTTAGAATGTTAAAATAGCTATTACCTTTTCATAGCTATGCTAAAATTGAATTGGGGTGTCTTGTAGACGTGGCTAAGTTACATATTTACTAAGTGACTATCTAAATGCGCGTTGGAGAGAATAAATCACCTTTCCATTCGACTGCCTATAAACGAGTCGGAGTGATTCAAGTACTTCCGTGCTACTTGACTGCGGAAACGCGAGTGCCCTTTTCCCCAAGATCCGCGGGATTCAATTCCAATCATCTCGCGGGTATCCAGGAAGTTTGCACCAATATAAAGTCAGCCCTGGAATCTTTTTATTTTCAAAATAGTATTGGGTCAAGAACTGCACTTTCTCCTTAAAGCAGTCACTAAACTAATATATTGCTCCCCTGTCCAGATATAAAGTGAGGAAAGCCGGCCAAAAAGCTTTGCTCTGGGGATGATATATATATATATATATAAGTAACGGGTATTTCCACCTTTTAAGGCTAAACGCATATGTACTAATTACGCATGGGCTAGGGATGAAGAAGGTTTGAATTTAGAGGAAGTTTACCTATATTTTCATTTGCGTGGAGGATTAGTGGAAAAACATTTTAGAAAAACAACTCTCAGACCATACAACCGTGATTCGAAGCCCGATAGCCCTATAATCAGCAGCCTAGGTTAACACGAGAGTGATGCCTTTTACTTTTCAGCCACGGAAGCAGGTATTAATTGTTTACATCTCAAACTGTTGAAGGGATGAAACCTTGAAAAATACTTGACATTTGAATAATCAATCAGCTAATCAATCCTCTATACCAATTGATTTTCAAACCTTTATGGTCACCGGGGCCCTTAACATCTAAAAATTACTGCGAAGACTCAACAAACTGTTATTTATGTGGGTTTTACCTATCGATGTTTACCGCATTAGAATTTAAAGACTTCGGAAATCATGTAAATAAGTATTTATTAATAACTTTTATTTTGTTTATAATAACTTAATAAATCCCTAAAATCACTATTTTTTTTAAAATTGGCATATACTTTATTTTTTATAAAACAAGTTTTTAGCGAGAAGATTTACATTGATCGATATAATTTTAAAATCTCTTCAATATCTGCCTTAATACAATGCATATGTGCATATATATTTCTGCATTTAATCTGTTACAATATTTTCTTTTGGTTGAAGTGTATAGAAAAAATTCAGTCCCCCCACCCTCCACCCAAATTCTACTGTAAGGTCTTCTGGAATCTCCTGAGCTCCAAGGAGCACACATTGAATACCGCTTCAAGTCCATCTGATTTAATATTCATAAATATTCTAAACGTTATATTGTTATTCTCAGGAGAATTTGGCATATTTGGTAGCTGTAATACACCTTCTATATCCAAGTGAAATTGAACTACATATTTTTTAAATCTTGGCAACAAAATAAAAATCTTGAAGTGATTTTTTATAAATATATAACAAAAACATTTTGGATATCAAACTCTTTTAGGAAAATTTTAGACTATTATATTAAAATAAATTTTAATATTACCATGCTTTATCACATTTTATGGTTCGTATTTAATTCTAAGCGCTTTATATATTTTTGAACTGTATTCACTGTAGCTATCAGTTAACTCGTTTACGCTTAAAACGACGCTCCAGAACAATATTGTATAATTTTATTCCCTAACATTTTAGTAGTTAATATGCAATCTCTGACTTGAATGATCACATCAGTACACAACTAAAAAACTAACTTAAATCTAGAACAGAAACAACATCCAGCCCCTGGTTGTTAATTCAGCACTGTGAAAGGAGCTCTGAGTTTGAATCCCAGCTGTATTTAATGACGGTGTTTTTCCCTAAATAGTTTTCCACGCTTTTTCTACGAAAATTTGGGTACTGTTTCTTCAATTAATATACATCAATTATCCCAAACGCGTTAGTGTAAGTATGCCAATATATAGCCTAAATAATAAGGATAGATAGTAAGACGTGGTTCAAAAACACCCACAAATAAAATGATCCTTCTTACATGGAAATAGAAGAAACGTATCAATCTTACATTCAAAAAAACTAGAAAAATATATTTAATTTCCAAGAGTGACCAGATGGAATTATCAAACAGAGTTGTTTTTAATAGCTGTAAAATTGATTTAATGGTTTGTCCGTTACAGTGAATAATATTATTAACATTTATATTTTATCATGAATCACGTTGCCAGGCTTTATATATTCCGGGCCAAGCTTTATTGGAAACCTATTCGGTGGCCGCTAAAGAAGACATTTATCCCCAACCTTAACCCAAACCCTATAAATTATTTGGGACACCCTCACATCTCACTCAAAGACGTAAAAAAGAGAGAGGATGGGGAATGAACCTAGTGATAACTGAAAATAAAACCCAGCCCTAGAGAAATCTTTAAACCGAACATGGTTTATATAGCAGTAGAGAATTGATAGTTAAGATTTACTGCAATATAGGCCATACTTATATTATTATTAAGAGACCAGATGGCTGATAGATATATTGTAATGTTGGGGTTCAGATCTTGATCGGGTGCGCTGTGAGTCAGTTTTTCACATGTGATTGATAACTGTTACTTTTTTCCATTGCCTTTGTATGCTATTGCGTATGCATTTCTGCTTATCTACCCTGCTTATCTCTTACTCGTATAGCAGATGTTGGCATAAGATCGATCGGGATCAACTGGTTGATCTCGCAGCAATTTTTAGTAAATCACGTATGAAAGCTAGGTCGTCACGAGAAGGTATGCTTAAAGGTGGGGACATAAGACGTATTGAGGTAAATTCTTAATTCAAAGAATAAATACAAGATGTGTATAAAAAATTTGAAGTGGATAAACGAAGGGAGATCGTGGGAACAAAAAGGTGGCTGACGCCTGTCGTATAGTGTGTTGTTAAGAACAAGGGAGTTACTTTCACTAATACTTTTTAAATCCCATCCATTATATAAATAAGGCTTTATTCTTGATGGTAGTTTCAATATGTAAGACTGGTGAGTGCAGTATCTTCATTAGTATTATTATTATTAGCTCAGCGTCTTACTAACCCATTCAGGTTATACGTACTCACGCTAGTGTGTATTGCGAGAGCGAATGGAGGAGCTACAGTTTAACGTGGGATCCGAACCACGGTGGAGACCTACACTCCACACATCACAAGTTGTGATTAATACACATATTGTCAGAGGTGAAGAAAGAGTTTGGCAATCAGATAAATATGTGCCAGGACCGAGAATTAAACCCTGGATCCCCAGCACAGAAGTTTGACACCTTACCACTAGACCATCAGGTCACTGGCTTCATTAAAGTGACATCATCGGGAGGGTGTGGGAAATGAGGAGGGGAGTACTTACAATTAATATGATTATTTAAATTATGAAAACTTAAATTTCACTTAAATGACTTCTTTGATAAATTAAACTTAGGCCTACCGTAATTCGTAAACAACTATACATTTTGATCATTCCTGAAATGAGTTTATTAAACTACCTGTGTTGGCGATGAAGTAGGTATAAGCTTAGTTGTTCAAGGTCACCTGAATTTTTTTTTACTATTCTTTTTATATCCTAACTTGTGTTACTACTTACCTGGGCTATAGGTACTTTTAATTATGCTAGCGAGGTATGTATAGGGAGGATAGACATTTTAAAGGAAAAATGCCAATTAGTAAAACCAAGAGACTATCAAACCAGCCAAGATTCAAACTCTGACCTCCCCCATCACTGGTAAACCACACTAGATAAGTTTGACATCCTGCCCATGGACTCAACGAAACAATCATCAGTTGGCCTATATATATTGAGATATAAAATAGATTTTACGTTGATCCATGAACTAGAGTTTCCACAAAACCGAAACTAAACTTGATTTTTTTTTTAAAACACAAGATTTAATTTATTTTAGTAAATTCACAAAGATTAACTTAATTTTTTCATACTACCTTCCAATATCCAAGATTTTGGTATCTTCAAACTTTTGTCATAACAACAACAAATAAAGACGAAGCCAATTCCACGGTTATCTATAACGTAAATACGTTCTAAAGCAGATTTTATTTATGAAAATAATGTTTAAAATGGTATGTCACTATATTAAGACACTACAATTCCATTTTAAGGGTAAAAATTTAATTAATCAGCTAATTTCTGTCACAAGATCCTTTATACGTCCACTGTAATATATAAACAATGCAGCCATCTATGTGGTGTTACTGTGAGACAAATTCTAGACAAACGATAGTCGAGAAATTCACCATAGACTTTGGGTTTAACGACGTAGTAATTAACCGTCTAGGTTATATCGATACTCACCGTTGCCACAAACCCCTACTCAACTATATCCACGCTAAATAAAGAGCCAATTTTGAAATAAGCGCTGTTTTATATTATGTTTCTTTTGGTTTAAATGTTTTATTTAAATTTAATTTTTTCTAAAACTGTTTTAAATTATATTTACATATACAGTAAAATATATATTTATATAATGGCTATCCGAACAGATCTACAAATAGATTTTTTTTCTATCTTCTATATTTGATTTGGAAGACACATTTAATTATTAACAATTTGAAAATAAAGAACTATCTAAACGGGCGTCCTCTGGTATAACAAGGGCAAAACTCTGAAATATTATTAATAAAAGATAAATAAAAAATCTACAACTGTTTGAATCACTTAATATTGTGTGATAATGTGTACAGTTATCTATTACAGTTTAAAATTATTGTAATTTTTTTCAAATAAAATTTACAAAAATACAATAATATTCAAGTATTTATTGAATAATATTGCTTCATAAATGATAATATTATGCATTAAAGTATATGTTTCTTATTATTTTTTAGAATATTATAGGATGTTGCAAACATAAAATGGCTCCAGTCCCCGAAGGTTGAAGGTTAAGGTGCCGGAGGGAGCGGAAGCACTTTTACAGTTTTATAGAATTGAAACTTTTTGGCCGAAATAAATTAAACATTTCTCCATCAGAAGCAATATAGAGTTTAGTTTTCTGCCCATACTGATATCATAAGATCTTTAATATTGGTCAATGTTGTCCTGGAATTTTGTCAGCACCTTTTAAATAAAGAGAAAATGTTTTGACAAAATTTCAGGACACCCTTGACAGATATTCAAGATCTTTTGATACTAGTATGTGTAGAAAAATAAACTCTATGTTGCTACTGGAGACATATTTGATTTATTTTGGCCAACAGAATATACTGCTATAAAAACTGTAAAATTACTCGCAACTTCCTTTTGTTGCATCTTAACAGGGTGGAAGTTTCTCTAGCGTTAACATAAGTCTCACTAGAGAGAATGTCATTTCAAGAGAAACTATTGTGATCGTAAACATTTTTATCTCGATACAATGACAAGTTTCTACGTTCCACACGAACCCAAAATAGTAGATTTTACAATTATGTATGTCCCTTGTAATCCTGTCTGCCTGTCTGTCTGTACCTGGCCTTATATTCAAATTTTTTTTACCATAGCCCTCCAAATAATGATCATTTAATTAGGACATAATTTTTTTTATTCAAAATTTTTCTAAAATGGCTTTAAAGATGTGATTCAAAATGCTTATCTAGAATTTGTTTGACATAAAAAACAACATTGTATTCTTGTTTTAGGGGTAAAAACTTGAAATATTTTACAAATAACCCTAATTATTTGGTTCGAAATAGGAATCTTGGGAATGTTTGGCATTACAATTAACTCAATATATATTTATTTTGGAGCTTAGAACTCATTTATGTATAGTTTATAAATGACTAATTTTTAAAAATTGGAAATATTTTTAAGATGGTAATAACGATTTGGTTTCAAATTGATATCTCGGGAGTGTTTGACATGACAAATAAACCTGTGTACTTTGTTTTGGGTAAACATTCGAATAAGGTTCTTTAATTAGAAATAATCTTTGAAAATTTGAATTATTTTGAAAATGGGGCATAATTATGTCGCTTGAAATGTATATCTGGGATGTGATAGATATGAACATGACAAAAATGCTTTATAATGGTTTAGGAGGAAAAATTTTGCTATGTGTAGTTTACTGATAACTGTGTTTGTTTATTTTGAATATTTTAAAAATGGCTTTTGCTCCAAAAATGGAACAGTGTGACGATTTAACATATCAATTATAATTTATCGCTATTTATCTAAAATAAAGTAATTTAAGGGTAGCTTAGTTACAACAGATTATAGAAAGTTAGAATATTTTGGAAATTTACCTTAAAATTGAATTCAAAATGAGAATCTGTTAATAGTTTTACATGATATATAAGATTTTGTTTTTATTTTTAAAAATAAATAATCTTAGGGTAGTTTACAAATGATTTATTTTTGAAAATTTGAATTTTGTTAAATAAATCTGAACAACTTAGTTTAAAATATATATCTAAAGAGTGATTATTGTGATTTTTTAATGATTACAACTTATTTAAGGGTAGTTTACTAAAATCCTATTTTTTAACATTTTCTTTGAAGCCATAATACACAATATGAGAAAGTTTGTATGATTGTGTCGTACCATTTATTCTACTCTTACAAAACTGTATTCTACTTGGCGCAATTCCAATGAAACACATCAATATAATATGTATTGCTATTATTATGTGAAGATACATTGTGTTAAGTAGAAAGTTTATTCACCATTTCAAATATGAATATAAAACCATAACTAAATTATGGTGGAGCTAAGAGACGCACTTTTTTAAAGATATTTACAATAAAACTATAGCACTTTAGGATATGTCTGCTTATTTCTACATCTTTATTCATTCATTTATATACTTCTTTAGATTCCTTTATTTTATAACAGTCTGAATTTTTCTTTTAGGGGGGCCAGCCCCTCTAAGAGAAATATTCTTACACTGTGGTATTTCTAATGGGAGTTATAGTTGTGAAAATTCAAAAAACATTAAAATAATTCAGAATAATTATATTAGTTTTTTCTGTTGTGACCCTGATAAAAAAATTAACATTATTGTTTTGAAGTGGATAGGTTAATGTTTCAATCCATGTACTGTAGTAGCAAATGAGCTATATATATATATATATATATATATATATAATTGTTTAAAACAGTAAAATTAAAATGTGAGGTTTTTAATTCAATAGAGATATATTGATGGCTTTCCCCTTAATTGTGGCATTAAGTATAATATAAGACAACAGACCATCTCTAAAATAATATTGAATCTATGAACATCTGCTTGAATAAACAGCACCCTTAAGGCGCTTTAGCTTGCTCATGTTATCATATATATAATCACAAAGCATTGCATTGAAAAGTTATATCTTCAAATAGGTAAGGGTTGATGGAGTTATATTGTCTTAGCCTAAATAGGAAAGGGTTGATTAACATTAAACTGGCTCACTACTATCACCTATCTCCCAAGATAACCTCAAGGGTTCCGGATCCAATATGGCTCCCCCACAAACCCACTGACGTATCCATTCTTCACCTGCCAAGAACTTGCCACAAGACCAAGACTGATTGAGTCTCGCATTCCACGACTCGAAAAAAAGTAGGGAAGGTGGGTGCAAAAGGAAGGGTTTCTCATTTTAAACTCAACACCCACACTCCCCGTTCCCTTCTCTATTCTCACTAACTCTCCACCACTCTTCTAGCCCACCTATCCGCCATTTTACCACTCTGGTACGCCTTCAGCAGGCCTCCGACGAACAGATTTATAGTACCTCAGTAGAGAATAAACCCAGATCCCTTTCCCGCCTTCTCTCTCTCTCTCACTCGCTTCCACCCCTCAACCAACCCCTAAAAACCATTCCAGTCCGGAGCGCATTAATTGCCAATAGTAAAGGTGCAATATAGACTGCCGGCAGTTAAAACCTAGGGCCAGTAACTTCGCCGAGCTCTACGCATTAGCTATGCAATAAGAACTCGCGCCGGAAAGATTTTGCGAATGCAGAGGAACAGAATATAAGTGAGACTCTCGTGAAGCGTAGGCCAAGTGTATTTTTTTTACAGGAAAGTTATATTTCGTTGGGTTATCTACAGTAACGTTACCAAGGGAATGTGTAGAGGACGTTCTAATATAGAGTAAGGAATTTATGATCCTTTTACGTCAAGCTCATGACTCATTGGAAACTGCAGTTTTGAGCTATTTAACAAAGCTCTTTGATCTACGGTTCTGAGATACCTACCTCGTTAGAATAACGTGCTTTAAAAGATAGTTGTGGTCAGTGGTGTTTTTATTGTAATTTAAAAATAAATTATAATCACAGGTTATTAATGACTTAATATGAGTAGTATATTATGTGAGTGCAGCTTAGAATAAATGCACCAACATTATCTGGGATGGATCAGAGAAATACTACAGTGATAAACTTCATGAATTTTGATTTATGTTTAGGTTTAGAAAACTGAGCTTGATTGCTGGGGATGTGACGACCACTTTTTTCTAAGCTTTCATTCCTACCAAAATGAGATCATACAAAACTACCACCAAGTGCACCCATTAAAGACTATAATATTGGGTTCCTGTCAATGTGAGACAGGTTGGCTATTCACTTAATATTTTCCTGCGTTTCGTCTCACGTTGGTCAGTCATTTGAGACAAGTTAGAAATTCACTCAATATTTACTGGCGTTCGGCTCCATGTTGATCGCCATTTGAGTTAATTCTGCCACTCACTCAATATTGACTGGAAGCTAAAAACGACCTATTAACATCAACAAACTTCCTGGTAATAAAACAAAAATAATAATAACAAAATGTATAGATAGCAAATCAAGATATAAAATGTAACAATGAATTAACAATAAGGAAATATTACTGATTATAAAAAGTATTAGACTCAAAATAAAGTTATTGGATGGTTATTTGGTGAATCCGTTTCTTAAATCTTAGATTATCATATGAACGTCTTAAAACAAGAAACAATCCCCCACACTTTTATTTAAAAACAAAGAAGGTATATTAAGGACAGGCCTACAATATAAAATTGGAAACATGATGAAGGCTAACTTGATAAACAAAAGTACAATATCATATTCTGAAAATTGAAAAATATGATATATATATATATATATAGTAAAACTAACTAAAAGCATAAATAATAATTTTGGCTATTTGATTCTTAAAAAGTACAATAAGTGAAATTAGGATATGTTAAAATTAATGGCAGTCTAAATGGAAAAATATTTTTTTATAGATTTTTGTTTTTAATAGATTATTATTCTCTGTAATCTCTTTTAAAATGATCTATAACATTAAATATTTCACATTTTTTTAACTGTATAAAAAATCTTTTCCACAAGTTTGCAATGCTAAGAGAACTGATTTTTGAGTGATTCCCGTCAGGCGCACGCACAATGTACCAATCCTTGTATAAATTTACTTAAGTTATACCTTTTGGTGTAATTTAGTATTTACGGTTGGCCACTTTAATTATTTTGACTATAAACTCATCTTCTGTCTACATCTGCTATACCTCAGCTGTTATTGTTTGTAATGTTACGTTGTTATCAGAATATGTGACTATAAATATTATTGTAAAAGTATGTGTTTAAATTACGGTTTTATTTATTGTTTAAAATATATTTTGAAATGGGTAAAAAGAAGAAAATTGGAACTAGTCATGTTTGTTACAATAAAATGAAAAAAATTGGATATCAAAATTTAAAGAGCAAACCCCAACTTCATCTGCCAGTCAACAAGGCCTAAAATAACCTGAGGAAATCTCAATAGCTGAATTTATAAAGCTTAAAAAGCTGTTTCTGACCTCTACAAAAATAACAGGCAGAAGAGGACTTGAGTGAAAAGGAATCTGGAAGACCTATATCTAGCAGAGGAGGATATAGACATCCATTCTTACACTAATGGACATTATTTGAATGTGAAAAACCCTATATTATATATGAAAATCTTTGAAGCTCTTTTGCCGCAAACAACATTTTATTAGTTTTGATGACAGACTTTCTTTACCATTTAAGATAGACTCACGAAATTTTTATGACAACTTTATGGTATTAAATAGTAATTTCTTAAACAAGGATTTTGAGATAATTATATTGTAAACTAAAAAGGAATTTAATGTATATCATTTTTAATTCATGATTTGGTGATAAAATTATAACATTGCCAATTTTATTAAGATTTAAAATAATATTTTTGTGGAATTATATAAAGAACTATTCTTTTTTAAAAAATTAAAGGTTTATCATTACTAGATCATGAGATATGTGTCATAAAGTTAACATTTGTTTAAATGGCGTTCG